>WEDG01005641.1:0-93081 GCA_017591395.1 Schistocephalus solidus
AGGGTGCAGTTCTGCTGGGTCCACGGTCACCAGGCTTGGATCGCATATTCAAGATGTGACCTTACAAACGTACAAAAGACTAAACAAAAGCAGTCTTCATTGAAAACTTTAAATCACCGCCTGATAGCGTACAGCATTGAATTGGTGGATTTAGCTGCCTTGCAACGTTGCGTAGAAGGCTTCAGGTTGTCTGTCATTCAAAGGCCGACAAACATATGTTTTTTCTGCTTCTTGGAGTAGTATAACGTTCAAATAGTTGGGTCACATATCAGTGACCTGATTTTGATTTCCCAGACGTAGCAGCACGCATTTGTTTGAGTTGAAGGACAAGAGCCATCTGCGGGAGCACTAGTCCAATCTATATTGTATATCTATATTGTATATTTTGAAGGGTAACAGGCATTGCCCTTGATGACCCTTTTTAATGTAAAGTTACCATTGCATATCTACAGTCAATATAAAATGGTGTACATTTAAAAAGCATAACATAACTTCGAATGCGTTTTTCACAGTTATAGGCAAAACATTGTGGAAGAAAAGGTAGAGCCCGAAAGATTTTTAAAAGGCTGGTTTTAAAGTAATCGTGTTGTGAGAGTCTTCTTTTTGTCAAATATTATGCCATCAAGCCTTCTTTTTAAAAATCAGAAATGTTGTCAGCGGTAACCGTCTCACTTGATAACGAGTACCAAGGTCGAACAACTAGTTGGCTGAATAAAACATTCTGAAGTTCAATCGCGTGCGTTCGCTATTGACCTTGTAAGGATGACCATGCAGATGAGTTATACAGGCATTTTGCCACAAGAACTAACCTGCGTGGGAATTCTCTAAAACTTCAAGGAACCTTATCATACCTTGATGTTCGTCGCCACTCATTTTTCGCAGCGAGTTGCCGGTGCCTGGAACGGACTCCCCAGAGGACGTCATACGGACTGAATGCACTGCTACATCACACCAAAGCATCGCACATACCTACAGATAACGGGGATATAGGTAATCTTTGATCCTTCAGGATGACTGTGCCTAGTTACATAACTATTTTATTAATATGTTACTATGTTACTAAATACTTTATAGTAAAATATTTATTTTAACTGGAATATCTTAGATGTGTATATTTGTATATTTTTTAAGGGTTACAGACATTGCCCTTGATGACCCTATTAATGTTAAGTTATCATTGCATGTGTACAGTCAATATAAAATGTTGTACATTTTAAAATGTTTGAGTCAAAGCATAAGATAACTTCAAATGCGTTTTCACAGCCATAGGCGAAACATTGTGGAAGAAAAGTAGAGCCCGAAAGATTTTAAAAGGCTAGTTTTAAGAAATCATGCTGTGACAGTCGTCTTTTGTCAAATATAATGCAATCAAGCCTTCTTTTAAAATCAATAATGCTTTCAGAGGTAACCATCTCGCTTTGTTACGAGTTCCAAGGTCGAACCACTCGTTGGCTGAAACAAAACTTTCTGAGGTTCAATCGCGTTCGTTCGCTATTAACCTTGTAAGGATGACCACGCAGATGAGTTGTGCAGGCAAAGTCGAAGAAATCCTCCGATCTCAGGGTGGAATCATGGCCCCGGATAATCCGGAATGTCCAGAGCAGGCTACGCCGTAAGTGCCTGTAGGAAAGAGGAAATAAGTCAAGCTTTTTCAATCTGTCATGGTACGGTAACATCTTTAAGACCGTCAACCATCTTCGTTGCGCTCCGTTGCACCTGTTCGAGGAGGTCAACATCTTTTCTTCATCCACGGTATTCAAGCTGCTACTCCGTAATCTAAATGTGGTCTCACAAAGGCGCCATAGACTTTTTCCGAATAGATCAGGGGAAATATTTTTAAACGCACGTCTGATCCAATGTAGTGTACATGCTGCCTTCTGGACTGCTTTCTTACAGTGTTCTGAGGGCATCAAATTCGCAGTTGTCCACATACCCAGATCTTTGTATGTTTCTGACCTCTTTTTAATGCAGTGCCATTAATAAAAGTACTGGTGTCTCAGAGATACTTTTCGACCGGCGCTTAGATGAAGGATCACGCACTTGGATACATTAAACTTAAGAAGCCACTTAGCCGACCAGGCACTTAGTTTGTCGATATTCGATTGTAACCCTTTTTGCGTCATCAGCGCAGCTGACTTCAGTCCATATTTTTAATGTCATCTGCAAACATGACAGCTTCACAATCTAGGTCATTGAGACAGTCGTTCACGTAAATTAGGAAGAGTAGGGGGCCCAAAAACAGAACCCTGTGGAACACCACTTTCTACTTTTTACCCATTCTGAGCTAGAGTTTCCAACAACAACACTCTGCACTCTGAAAGACAAGAAACTCTTGATCCAATAGAAAAGTTTTCCTTGAATTCTACGTTCCAAATCTTCTGCAAAAGAAGCCCGTGTGGTACACTATCAAAGGCCTTTTTGAAGTCAAAAAAATACAACATCTACTGCATGACCCTTATCTGTGACCTTTGTCCATTTCTCGTGTGACTGAAGGGCACTCGTGAGACAGGAACGTCCTGGACGGAAGCCGTGTTGGGCATCGCATAGGATTTGGTTGTTTTTCCAGATAGCGCATTAAATGCCTCTTGATAATACGCTCCATTATTTTTGCACGCTATGCAAGTTAAACTGACAGGGCGGTAATTTTTTCACAGTCGAGTCGTGAACCTCCTTTATAGATCGGGGCGATGAATGCGCACTTCCATTCTTCCGGGAGTTTACTTTCTTCAAAGGACTTTTTGGAATATGATGGACAGTGGTATACACAGTTCGTTAGCAAGTTCTCTTAGGGCTAATGCAGGAATTCTATCCGGCCCAGGCGACTTGGCTGGTTTTATACGGAGTAATTCGGTTTTAACTACGGTCGGTGAAAAGTCTAGGTCTAGGTCCTCTGTTGTGGATGAGGAGGAGATGGAGAAGTAAGGGAAAGGGGGGGGTACACATTGGTTGACAAACTGTTTGAATAGCAGCAAAATTATTAGGCTCTATAGTAAAGACGGTCTGGAAGAATTTGCCTTATCCCACCTGGATGTTCGTCGCCATTCGTTTTCGTAACAAATTGTCGGTACCTGGAACGGACTCCCAGACGACCTCCTACGGCTGGACACGACAGATACATACAAAAATAAACTGTATTTATATTCGCTTGACAATTACCGATCTTTCTTACAGGAAGGAACTGCTACATCATACAAAAACTTTGCACATGCATACAGAAGTATTAGTCTCTACCGAAGTGTAGAAGACACGTTGATTTGGAATAACTCTTGAGTGGATTGTCCAGTCATTAATTTGGGAAATATTTTCTTCGACTTAACGATTCTGCGGCTATCCAAATATTCCATCACTGAGGATTATTCCACGTCCAGGACATTATCCCTACGAGAAATACAAGCTTCAGCGTTCACCTGCTTCCAAATTCACGCCAGCGGTGTGCTGCTCAAATCTGCTTTCATCAGGGAGGGAGAAGTCGCAACAAAGGCTGAGTCGTTGCATGCTTATTAGAAGTCTGACTGCTGAATACTATTGCATCCTAGCCCAGTTATTTAAAAGGATTTATTAATTAAATGCATTCCAATACAGTCATAAGAGGTACGGAAAACTCAGACGCTCAGGAATCATCTGTGCTGAGAAAAAAAATTCGCGGCTCTGTCGGGCCTCGAACCCGGGTCGCAGATTCATGTGGTGACGAGCATAACCACTGCGCTATGTCCTCACGACAATTTGGAAAACAAAATTTTATGCAAACAAAAAAAGATGACAAAGACAGATATTCTGTTACCACTTCTCCTCCTGCCAAGCGGGCAAAAAGCCTGGGAACACTAATGAATGTCACCTACGAGGACGAAAAGTGCATGGGGTGTTTAAATCTCTTGCAGAAATTCTCATTGATGGAGAAAGAGATAAGTAACTTGAAACAAGAAATGGCCGATCTCAAAGAGAAGGTTCAAAGTTCACCCGTAGCAACGAGAATTCCAACCAAAGAAATAACGTATGCAAATATTGCTTCCTCAAGAATACCTCATGTAGAGCTTAAAGACATTGCGTCTACAGAGCTTCAAAAGGGAGATCAAAACAGCTCATGCACCTTACTACTGTCATCGAGCTTAGACAGAAGCAGGAATGTGCTGGATACACAAATATATGCGGCATCGTCGCTGAATGATACAAAAAGGGTGAAGTTGAGAAGCACGTTGAATTTGAAGCACCTAAGATGAAGAATTCGAAGTCGAAAAAGGGCCAAGAAGCTTTCACAAAAAGTGGTTTGAACTCCGGAAAAAGCTCGTTCTTACCGATAGATGCTCAAGTGCAATCCTCTGTTGGTAATACAGGAGCAAGTGGAGGACCAATTGGCAAAAAGTTTCCAAAAAGGGGTTTGTCCTTAACTTTAGGAATAGTTGCTCATACTGACGCAAATAACATCGTCGACCAGAGTAGCCTTTTTTTCCTGATACTTATGCTCTATCAACAAATCTGAACTCAAAGTCACCAAACATACATTTCGACCGAAAACGCAATCTCGTTATTAAAAGGGGTTCCCGAATCAACTTCTCTGATTGCAAAGGAAAGGGTAGAACATGACCTCAGTCTTTTCCGAGAATACTCATATTCGATTCTTCGAGATGGCGAATGCGTAACAGTGCACAAAGCATTCCGTTTAGGAAAAGCGGATGTTTCACATGAACTATCATCACCAAGGCCTCTTAAAATAATTCTTAAAAATGATGTTCAGGCTTCACGCCTGCTAGAACGGAGAACGGCTCTCCATAGCGCACACAGGGATGTGTTTTTTCAGCCGGATTACGAAACCCAAGGAGAGGTACAAAATGAGGATGCTGAGAGCAGAACTGAAGAGGAGGACCGAGCAGGGGAAAAATGGCTCCAAATAAAGGACGGGGAAATAAAAGTGATAAAGAGGTCTTTTCTTATGGCAAACCCCGTACATAATCAAGGTGGATTCTCGCCGAGACGGAGGACACTAAATACGATGTACCCAACTGTACAGAGCTTGAATAATAAAAAGAAGGCGCTCCAGAACTCGGATGACGACCACTCATCAGAACTCAGCGTCGGCGGGATGGACACCAGTTCATCTCGGAAAGCAATGACAGCCTCTAGTATTCAATCGCGCGAAATTCGCAGAAGTCTATATGGAGGAGTTACCCAGTCTAAATTGAGATGTTTGTATACCAATGCTCAGAGTCTCCTATCGAAAGTAGATGAACTCAAAGCATTAGTATCAGACCGAACCCCGATATCGTTGCCATTACGGAAACGTGGCTCAAAGCCGAAATCGCGGATAGCGAGGTTTCGATTGATGGATACCAACTTTTTCGAAAAGACAGAGAAAATAGAAAGGGAGGAGGAGTGGCCGTATATGTTAGGACATGAATCTCGGCATTCGAACGAGCACACTCCATCTTCCCGGAATATGAATTTCTCTTGATAAAGATTAAAAAGGATTGTTCACAGAACCTACAATTTTTGACGATCTACAGACCACCGAACATTCCAAGTGCAGCTGATGAGTCCCTCCTACATTTGCTCAAGGAAGTAGCAAGCCACCAGGAGGTGCTTATTGCTGGAGATTTCAATGCACCTATAGTAGACTGGGTTAATCTGACAGTTGATGGTGCACCTACTTCCTTCGGCCACAAGCTAATGGATCTCACTCTCGACCAACCTCTGGTACAGAAGGTTCACATACCAACAAGATTTAGAGAGAACCAGAGAGCAAATTGCCTGGACCTTGTATTTACGAAGGACTTCTCTAGCATTGATGAAGTGTATTCTATTGCACCCCTCGGTAAGAGTGACCATAGTACGCTGATGTGGGATTACTCACTTTATTCTCAGCGCAAGAATGGAACGGAATGCAAGCGAAAATATATGGAAGGCTGATTTTTAACGCGATGAGGAAAGAACTGATGTCTATGAGATGGGATTGTTTGCTTTAAAGGGAATCCGGAGGATGACTGGCGATCCTTTTAAGACAGTCTCACTCGATCTGATTGAACGCTTTTGTCCCGTGAAGGTGCAAAAAGAATAGTCGCCCCGCCTGGTTAACAAGAGAACTTAACAGGCAGCTAAAGAAGAAGAATAAAAAATGGAAGGTATTCAGGCAAACTGGGTCAGCAGAGCATCTCAAAGAATTTCGTCATCAAAGAAACGCTGTGAAAAAAATGATTCGTCAGGCAAGGAAGAACTTTTGAATCAAGAATTATTCAACAGGCTGAATATAAACCAAAAACTTTTATTCCATTATATCAATAGCCGACTAAAAAAACAAGGACCCAGTAGCAGTACTCATGGATGGGAATGGTGTTGAAGTCGTTGAAAATTGCGACAAAAGCCGAGTACTTAGGTCGGTTTTTTGCCTCGGTTTTCACTAGAGAACCGGAACTTCAGCTTGACCACGTCAACAGTGCTGTTATAGACGCCGGTCCAGTGCTTGAATATATAATCTTCCAGGAACCTCTCGTGGAACTAGAACTGCCAAATCTGAAAGAAGCGAAGTCATCTGGTCCGGACGATATACCGGCCAAGTTCTTGAAAGAACTGGCCAGCGAACTGTCCAAACCACTAGCGCATATATTTAATTCGTCATTTGAATCAGGGAAACTGCCATCCGAATGGAAGGCAGCAAATATATACCCCATATACAAGAGTGGTGCTCGATCTAATGTCAACAATTATCGGCCTGTCAGCCTAACCTCCATTTGCTGTAAAAATAATGGAATCAATAATCAAGAAGACAACCATGAAGTTCCTTGAGGAAAACCAATTACTCTCAGATCTCCAGCATGGCTTCAGACAGAATCGCTCCTGTCTTTCTAGTTTATTACTCTCAACAGAGCAGTGGACTCGTGCACTGGACGAAAATGGTAGGGTTGACGTCATATACACTGATTTCAAGAAGGCGTTTGACAGTGTCCCACACAAACGTCTCATCTACAAATTATCTGAAATCGGCATAAGAGGAATGTTGCTGACATGGATCGCAGACTTTCTTACAGATAGATTGCAAACTGTGTGCATCGATACCTCGAAGTCAACACCTACTCCGGTTCTAAGTGGTGTCACCCAAGGCTCGGTATTAGGGCCGTTATTCTTCTTAGTGTACATCAACGACTGTGTCGACGACCTGGATTGCAGCGCCATCATGTTTGCAGATGATGTTAAATTGTGGAGGGTCATCAGATCTGATTTCGATTGGCACGCACTTCAAGAGGATCTCAACCGTCTTAGCAGCTGGTCTGCTCGTTGGCTCTTAAATTTTTAACGTTGGGAAGTGTGTGGTCCTAAGACTGCGTACCAGAAGGACCAGTGAGGAGGATGATTCCTTCCAATACATTCTCAATGGGCAGCCCCTTTCAATTGTTGAGGAACAGAAGGACCTCGGTGTTCTAATACACTCCTCACTTAAACCATCTTCACAGTGTTTAAAGGCAGCAAAAACGCGCTACACAGGTCTTATTTGCGCTCAGACGTGGGTTTGTGCAGATTGATAAGGAACTTTTCCGAAAAACCTACGGGGTATTTGTTCGATCTCACTTGAATATGCCATCCAGGCCTGGCGTCCGTGGTTTAAGAAGGATTATCTACAGCTGGAACGAGTGCAGGCGAGGGCTACGAAGATGGTCAAGAATCTTAGTAATCTGCCTTACGAAGCCAGACTGGTTGAACTTGATTTGTTTCCTCTAAATTACAGGCAACTACGCGGTGACCTCATCCAAACCTACCGGATTGTCAGAGGCCGCAATTGTGCCCTAGAATTTTCTGAATTCTTCGAATTGGCTGGGACGGAACATCTGCGGGGTCATCCCTTTAAACTGCAGAGGAAGTTTGTCCACACGGAAGTCCGTCGGAACGCCTTTTCGCAGAGGGTCGTTGGAGCATGGAACGGACTCCCTGAGGATGTTGTCCTTTCAGAAACTGTTGATGCATTTAAATTCAAACTAGATACTCATTTTCTGAGAAACTATTGTCAATATAATGAAGATTGTGTAAACAGTGGCAGGTTGCGCCTGGCCCACACATATCGATGACCCTACATTTTCATTTGTCAGATATATCACTGTAAACATTTAAACTATTGACATTTTTGCATATGAATAGGGAGCTCAAGGGCGAAAGCCTACTTCCCTCAATAAAGTGACTTAGATAACGGTGATATCTATTATTTTACAAAGGTAATCATTGAACCTTCAGGATGGATTTGCCTAGATTTGACTGTTAAAAACAATTTTCGTTCTACTTAAATATGTTACTCACTACTTTTCAATGACGTATTTCAACTGCAATGTTGCAGTTAAATTTTTTTTATTTATAGGGTCTTAACAGGCAATGTCCATTACCCTTAAATATACTGAAACATACTCAACCAAATCCTCCGATCTCAGGGAGGAATCATGGCCCCGGATAATCCGGAATATCCAAAGTAGGCTCCTTTGTAAGTGCCTGTAGGAAAGAGGAAAGAATTCTAGCTTTTTCAATCTCTCTTGGTACGGTAAATTCTTAAGATCGTCCAGCATATTCGTTGCTCTCCATTGCACCCGTTTGAGGAGGTCAACATCTTTGTTCATCAACGGTATCCAGGCTGGTATTCCGTAAACTAAGTGTTGTCTCACGGAGACGTCAAAGACTTCCGAAGAGATAAGGGGGAATATTTTAAACGCACACCTGATCTGATGCAGTGTACATGTTGCCTTCTGGAATGCTTTCTTACAGTATTCTGAGGGCATCTAATTCGCAGTCGTCCTTATGCCCAGATCTTTGTGTATTTCCACCTCTTTGAATTCCGCGCTCTTAATAAAGCACTGGTGGTTCCGATATACTTTTAGACCGGTGCTTATGTGTAGGATCACTCATTTGGATACATTAAACTTAAGAATCCACCTGGCTGACCAGGCTCTTAGTTTGTCCATATTCGATTGTTACCCTTTTACGTCGGCAGCGCAGTTGACTTCAGTCCAGATTTTTATGTCTTCTGCAAAAATGACAACTTCCCAACCTAGGTCATTGAGACAGCCGTTCACTTAGATTATGAAGAGTTGGGGGCCCAAAACAGAGCCCTGTGGAACACCACTTTCTCTTTTTGCCCATTCCGAGCTAGAGTTTTCAACACCAACAACCCTCTGGACTCTGAAATACAAGAAACTTTCGATCCAATTGAAAGGTTTTCCTCGAATTCCCACGTCCCAAATCTTCTGTAAAAGAAGCCCGTGTGGTACGCTATCAAAGGCGTTCTTGAATTCGAAAAAGATGACATTTACTGGAAAACCCTTATCTGTGGCCTTTGTCCATTTCTCGTGCGACTGAAGGGCACTCGTGTGACATTAATACCCTAAACGGAAGCCGTTTGTGACATCGCATAAGATTTGGTCGTTTTCCAGATAGCGCAGTAAATGCCTCTTGATAATACGCTCCATTGTTTTACACGCTATGAAACTTAAACTGACAGGGTGGTAATTTTCACAGTCCAGTCGTGGATCTCCAGTCGTGGAACTACCAATTATTTGTTCTCCAACTTGGACAATTTGATCTTCGTCTCCACTTCACTAGGACTTTTCCGGACAATACTGTTTCAACTGCACGTACTTACTTGCTTCCTGCTCATCTGGAATTTTTTCTTGTGCCGAAATTCGTCATAAAACGGCATCAAATTGGAATTTGTTTATCATCTTATTCAATTTGACTACGCAGCCTCTGCACCAATAGAAACTGATAACCACTCAAGGAACCAAATTTGTACAACCTCGTGAAGAGCTGAAGTTATCCAGGACCTTCAACATTTCCGAACGGCTGAGTCGTTCCTGCATATTTTGCATATTATTTATAGTTTTTTTAAAGCGTTTTTGAACACGTAGGCGTATTTTTTGCTCATATTGCTGTAAATATTCACCATACTCCAAACCCAGTCGAAATCTTTCGTTATACGCCCAAAACAGAACATACACACACACAGTCTTTTTTAAAACGCATGGACTCAAAGCAACTGTTTGATAGCAGCATAACCAGTAATGGCACTTCCTTTAAAGGAAAGCTTGTTGAGCTTGTTTCTGCATCCACGATTGGCCCTCGATCAGTTTACACTTACAACCATGGACCAGCAAAGCGGGCAAAAAGCGTAATGGCAGCCAAATCCGTCGGATACGAGGACGAATCTTGTGTGGGATGTTCTCATTTATTACTAAGAGTTCAAAAACTGGAAAATGAGCTTGCAGACTTAAGGAAGCTCTTGCAAGATAACAATACTCGAAGAAATACGGTAAGCCATAGTACAGTTAAAAAGGCAGTGACCAAATCATCACAAGTACGAAAAAATACAAGTAGCAACAACTCAAAATGTTCGGACGCGAATACCCATAACGACGGGATAACAGGAAAACAGTCTTTGAATCCTATGGACGACGACCGAAGTGAACCACAAATCACATCCTCCCATCTTGTGTGCTCTAACAAGCCCGTAGTTGCATCCCCAGAAGCAAACGTGTGGCAATCTGCAATGGGGAAACACAACAACACCACCAAATTGGATAACGGTAATATCAGGACAACTTCAATAATGCCGCTTCCAAAGGCAGTTCCGACTTCAGACTCACCTCCTGTCGGCTATCCCAGCAGTTCTAAAGAGCCCTTAGTTGGGGGCGAAAATACCAATGAGTGGCAAGATATCATTGGGAAACAACATAAAACGATTATAAAGTTGAAAACAAACCTAATGAATCCCTCTGGTCATTCAGATGAAAATATGGTCGGCAGTGAATCAAAAGACGCCCTAGACCAAGAGAACTGCGTTGATATCCAGGGCTTACCTAAATCAAATGTACACACCTCAAAGGAACGGATATCCGCTGATCTTGCTATGTTTCAGCACCTGCTGAATGATATACTTCATTCAGGAGAGACGATAACCGTTCGCGCTGCCTTCAGGCTCGGAAAAAAAGGATATTGAACAGTCCCAAAATGTGAAACCACGGCCTATCAAAATTGTCCTGGACAACAAGGAAGAGGCTAAGCTACTTCTCTCAAGAAAAACAAACCTTCGAAACTCTCATAAACAGGTTTTTTTCAGCCGGACTACTCTCCAGCAGAACGTTTGAAACGCCGCGAATTAGTGATAGAAATGAAGAGGAGACTTGCAGCTGGAGAGAAAAATCTAGTGACTTACAGGGAACGCGTGATACAGAGAAACGCAAAATTGCTCTGGAACCAGCCAATGCTCATGATGGCATCGGCAAATTAGCATTGGCAAACTCGAGACAAACGGAATTTGGCTCTGCTGACTGCTGCATACTGAAATTTCTGTATACCAACGCCCAAAGTCTGTTTTCGAAACTCGACGAACTGAGAATCCAGGAAGCCGTTCTGTCTCCCGATATTATAGAAATCACAGAAACATGGCTGTCACAGAACATCAGTGATTGTGAAGAAGCCTTATCCGTGTACCAGCTGTTCAGGAGAGACCGCACCCAACGCCAGGGTGGAGGAGTTGCGATGTATGTTAAAAGCAATTTCACAGTGTGTGAAATGACGGAGAAGATTAGCAATGGTATTGAGGCTATTTGGCTGAAAATAAAGACGCGGGGATCGCAGTCCCTTGACGTCATGACTCTCTACCGACCACCGGGGACAGACACTGACGCTGATACTTGTTTGTTGGAGAACATAAAGGAGATAAGCAGTCGACCTGACGTTATTCTCATGCGTGACTTCAATGCACCCAGCATTCGATGGAACGATCTGCAGGCATAGAGCTCAAAGTTTTCCTTCGATCATCGTCTGCTAAAGACAACACTTGAAGCTTTTTTCACCCAACATGTATTTGTTCCAACGAGAGCGCATGGAGGACAACAGGCTAGTTGTTTAGATCTCGTCTTCACTAAAGATCCTGACAGTATAGACGAGTTACACTGCCTACCTCCACTTGTTCAAAGTGATCATGCAGTACTTTCATGGGAGTATGGTTTATATTCTGTGCCATCTGCAATAAATGAAGCCAGGCCCAATCTATGGCGAGGAGACTTTGCAAGATGAGAGCTGAGGCATCACGAATAGACTGGGATCTTCTCTTCTCCGGGAATTTCACTGAGGACTGGAATTTATTTAAGGAGTCTTTGTTGAATCTAATAAAATGCCATTGTCCACCATCACAACTTAGGATATCTAACAGACCACAGTGGTTAACACGGGATTTAAAAAGAGAGATTAACAGGAAAGGAAGGCTTTGGAAGAAATTTTGCCGATCCAATGAAAATTAAGCCTTGCAAGCATACAAAACTCAAAGGAACAAGGTTAAAAGCTTGATCTTCCAAAGCCGACGGGATTACGAGAGGGATTTGCTCCAGAGAGCAGTTCAGAATCCCAAATTACTCTACAGCTGTGTAAGAAAAAGCACACGTAACAGGAACCCGATTCCTCTTATGAGAAACGATTACGGTTTCGAGATATCAGAAAATAAAAACAAAGCTGAACACTTTTCCCAGTTCTTTTAGTTGGTTTTCACTAGAGAAGCTGTTTTTATTCCATCAAGTTACGAGACTACGGGATTGCCACTTATTCAGGATATGCTCTTTCAAGAAGCGGCGGTCTTTGAAGAACTAAAACGTCTTAAGGCATGCAAATCCCCCTGGCCCCGACGAGATTCCAGCAAAGCTTCTCCTCGAACTTGCTCGAGAGCTGGCGAAACCGCTATCGTTGCTGTGCCAGAAATCGTTCGATACGGGAATTCTTCTTACCGACTGGAAAACAGCCCACATCGCACCACTTCACAAAAGTGGTAGTCGTGCATTTGCTACAAATTACAGGCCTGTCACCTGACCTCAATCTGTTTCAAGGTTATGGAGAAGGTTTTCAAAAAGGAATTGATGATTTATTTAGAAACCCGTAACCTCTTATCGACTGCACAATACGGCTTTCGTAGGGGAAGATCGTGTGTTACGAACTTACTTTATACGATGCAAAGCTGGACAAAAGCACTCGATGCAAAAGACACTGTGCATGTGGCCTACATTGATTTCCAGAAGGCCTTCGATAGTGTTCCACACCAGCGTCTCCTTTACAAGTTGAGAATGTTCGGTATTGGCGGCAAACTTCTAACGTGGATCAAGAATTTTCTCGTTGGTCGTTCCCAAGTGGTCTGTGTAGGCGGATCGCGATCAAAGCGCACGGTCATCGAGAGTGGAGTCCCACAAGGTTCAGTGCTCGGACCGATCCTATTTCTCTTGTTCATTAATGATTGTGTACAGGAATCGGACTGTTACTTTGTTATGTTTGCGGACGATATAAAAACTCTGGAAAGTTATCCACAAACCAAAAACGTGCCCGCTTAAACTAATCGTCCTCAATGCCAGATCTCTGCTAAATAAGATGCCTTTGCTCCAGACTCTGGTTTTCATCCACCGCCCGGACATTGTAAAAGTTACAGAGACATGGGCAACACCCTGTGTATCCGACTCCGAACTCTCTATTCTAGGCTACGCTTACATTCGGAATGATCGACACGAGGGCCGTGGCGGAGGAAGCTGTATCTATGTTAGGCAACCACTTACATTTTTCCATTGGACTATTGCCAATTTACCGCGGTAGAAGAGAGCTGTTGGCTCCGAGTAGTCCTAAAAGATAACTACTCTTTACTTGTTGGTAGTGTCTATCGCCCACCCAATGCCAGCGAGGATTACGATCTTTGTCTCTCTCGCTGGCATTTCACGCTGCAGCTGACTTAAATCTGAAGTACTGCTTGATTGCAGGTGACTTCAATCTTCCTGAAGTTCACTGGTTTCCAACTTCCGGTCCTGCAAAGTTCGAAGACCTACTTGAGGCCATAGATATAGGCATGTGGGACCAGGTAGTTGGTTTTCCACCCGAGGATCAAACATACTTGATCTTATTTTTTGTAGAGGTTGTCAGCCATCGTCAGTGTCACCTTTAGATCCACTTGGGAATTCTGATCATACTATAGTTCTTTTCTACACTAGAACTAGAGGCTGCTGAAACGTTTTCCAAAAATATAGCTTTTTCCGTGATTTCAGATCAGCAAATATGAGGGAATTGCTAACACACCTAAATTCCCAAGACTGGACTAACTTCTTTGTATGTTCGGATGTGAATGTTTGTACTGATACTTTTTACAAAGTTCTAGGTCCACTCATTTCTCGTTTTGTTCCCCGTAAGAAAATAATTAATATCAAGGATGAAGTCTACCTCCCTTTATCATTCCGCCGTAGACTGCGTAGACTCTCCCATCGTTTTCATCTACAAAAACGACACCTCCATCCTGCCCTTGATCCAGCAAATCTTTGAAGAGGCTAAGAGGCTGTCTGACGAAAAACGACAAGCCGATGAGGTTACCTTTGCCAAAAACCCTTCGTTAAATGTTGCGAAGCTCTTTTCGCGCACAGTAAAAACGCAGAGAAAAACGCAGCACTCCGTACTTCGAGATGCCTTAGGAAACCCAATAGCTGACGCTAAGTTGACTGCTGATAGCTTCAATGCTTTCTTGTTTTGAACGTTTAGGGAACATAGCGTCGCGCCCTTTCCTCACATCCGGGTTTGGACCGGTAACGTCCTCGAAACCATAACTTTTACCCTCTGGGACGTGACTATAGCCATTCGGCATTTTCGTCAATCTTACAGTCCAGGACAAGATGGCGTCCAGGTCAGCGTTCTAAAGGCGGATGCAAACGATATTTTTCTGTCCCTTCTGTATAAGATATTTAATCTTGCTCTTGAAAGTGAAACTTTCCCTATTTTATGGAAGGAATCGCACATACTGCCTATTCCGAAACACGGCCGACCTACGTCATTTGACGACTTTAGACCAATAAATACACTACCAGCTGTCTCGAAGATCTTGGAGTCCTTGATCAAAGACAAGATGATGTGTCACCTAACAGAGAATAACCTACTAAATGCGGCTCAGCATGGTTTTCTTGAAAACAGGTCTTGTGACACTTGCCAGCTCTCTTTCTTTGATCATGTGCTACAATCTAGAGACAGCGGTTTTGCAATTTACACCGTTTACTTCGATTTCACTAAGGCTTTTGATCGTGTTGACCATGATCTCCTACTGCTGAAACTTGCCTCCTTCGGCATAGGTAACAAGCTTCTGAACTCAATAATTTCCTATTTGAATGCTCGCGCACAACGGGTTAAAATTTCTGATGTTATCTCCGACCCCACGCATGTGAGGAGCGGAGTTATTCAGGGTAGCGTGCTCGGCCCGCTTCTATTTTGCCTTTTTGTCAACAATGTTCTTGATTGATTTCAGTATGGTAGGCCCTTTATGTACGCTGACGATTTAAAAATTGCCTATCGATATAAACCGGTTGATCGCAACATCGTGCTTGAGCTCTAAAAAAGGATCTTCAGGCCTTCGCTCAGTGGTGTCGCACATGGCGCCTCTCACTTTCTTGGCAAAAGTGCTCCGTGATGGTTATTGGCGACAACCATCAGCCCCACCTAAGCATAGACGGTCACGATCTAAACGTGCCCGGAGTTATAAAGGATCTGGGCATATCATACTCTAGTAGTCTTAATCTGTCAGAGCACTGCGCCCTGATTGTCTCGAAAGCACGCCAAACTACTGGGTTTATTCTCAGAAATTTTAATCAGCCTCTATAAAATGTATGTCAGGCCTAGTCTGGAATACTGCTCGTTTCTATTTAGTCTCCTGCACGCTAGTGAACGAAAGAAGATAGAATCAGTCCAGCACTTCTTTACAAAAAGTTTTCTATTCAGATCACCGAAACCTGTCCTATCACCAACGCTGTGAGCTTACAAGCCTTGACCCGCTGTGGCTTCGCAGATTACAGAAGGGACTATTTTTACTGTTTAAACTACTAAGCAGTCATACATTTAACCCCCTTACATCTCTGAGGCACCTCCACCATTATCGGCGCACCAGTTACCGAGATGTATTTTTATTTCTTCCTTTGGCACGCACAGTTAGATACTGACAGTTTTTTTCGGTAAACGCTATAGCAATCTGGAATAAGCTACCTAGAAGTATCAAATTCAGCAAAGCTATCCCTTGTTTACGTGAACTGTCACTAGTTTTCTACATTCAGGACAACTTCCAAAACTTTTGGGTGCTGACTCTGTTGAAGCTCTCTTCGGTTCTGATGGCGTTCACGGACTCTGAATCCTGTGCCGGTCTTCATGCTGAGGGCAATATTACTGGCTCTGCAGACCTCAATCGGCTTATTTCTCAGTCGACAGCGAACAGCCGCTCGCCGAAATTCTTGCTGGTGCAGAATACCGGATCCGTAACACTAAATGGAGAGGTTCTTCACCGGGCACCTGTGTTAACGCGTCCCTGTCCAGAACTTTAATTAATCAATAAGCTGCAGTTTTTTCTCCTGAAAACACCTGAAACAACGATCAGGAGTTTTTTTCACTGTCAGCTTGACCCTCTACTGTATAATTGTTTTTGACCTTGCCTGTAAACTGGCAATAAATAAATAAAATAAATAAATAAATAAAGACAATGCTGCCGATGTAGACGATTTCCAAGAAAATCTTCTTCGATTGGACTAGTGGTCCCGCAAATGGCTCTTGTCCTTCAACTCAAACAAATGCACCCTGCTACGTCTGGGAAATTGAAATCAGGTCACTGATATGTGACCCCACTATTTGAACGGTTTGCCACTCCAAGAAGCACACACACAGATGGATCTTGGAGTTTGAATGAAAGACAACCTGAAGCCTTCTACGCAATGTTCCAAGGCAGCTTAATCCGCCAATTCAATACTGTACGCTATCAAGCGGGCATTTAAAGTTTTCGATGAAGAGTGCTTTCTAAAGTGTTTGGTACGTTTGTAAGGCCACATCTTAAATATGCGATCCAAGCCTGGTGACTGTGGACCCAACAGGACTACAACATGCTCGAAAGGGTGCAGCGGCGAGCCAAAAAATTAGTAAGAGGTCAAGGTGAACTGCCATATGAGATTCGTCTAAATAACCTTAAGCTCTATCCTCTGAGTTATAGGCAGTTGGGCGGGGACTTGATAAAATCCTTCCGTATCGTGCGTGGCATGGATTGCGCCCTCCTATGTGATGACTTTTTCCAACTTGCCATTACGGAAAATCTCCGAGGTGATCCATTGAAACTACGCATGCCCCAATTAAGATTGGATGTAAGGAAGTATTTTTTCACCCACCGTGTCGTGAAACCGTGGAATAACCTACCTGAGGCGATTGTTATGTCCCAGTCTGTGTATACATTCAAACATCGGCTTGACATACACATGTTACAGCACCACGAAGACTATGTGACTACTCAACCTTAACAATATCAGTGTACCACGTAAATGTGCCTGCATTCACTTGACTGTAACTTCTTTAATTTGCTTCTGATTCTTGCTACTTTTATGTAACAAATAGGGATTTCAAAGGCGTAAGCCTATTTTCCTCAAATAAACTGAATTGAACTAAACTGAATATATCGACAGCATTGTGGATGACTTTCATCCGCAAACATAGCAAATTCCCAGTCCAATTCCTGTTCGCAATCATTAATGAAAAAGAGGAAAAGTATCGGTCCGAGCGCTGAAACTTGTGAGACTCCACTATCGATGACTTTGCGCTTTGATCGCACTCTGCCTACACAGACCACTTGGGAACGACCAACGGGAAAATGCGCGATCCACGCAAGAAGTTTGCCTCCAATACCAAACATTCTTAACTTGTAAAGGACACGCTGATGTGGAACACTATCGAAGGCGTTCTGGTAATCAATGAAGGCCACATGCAGGGTGTCTTTTGCATTAAGTGCTTTTGTCCAGCTTTGCATCGTCTAAATTAAGTTCGTAACACATGACCTTCCTCTATGAAAGCCGTATTGTGCATTTGATAAGAGGTTATGGGTTTCTAAATAAATCATTAATTCCCTTTTGACAACCTCCTCCATAACCTTGCAACAGATTGAGGTCAGGCTGACAGGCCTGTAGTTTGTAGCAAGGGCACGAATACCGCTTTTGTGAAGCAGTGTAATGTGAGCTGTTTTCCAGTCGGTAGGAAGGATTCCCGTATCAAACGATTTCTGGCCAGAAAGGTAGATCGACCCTATGCCACTCGTAATTCCTCCATGATCATTTCACCACCCCTTAGCTCCACAACTAACCGGTCTCAGTTTTTTGCCTCCAAATATGCTTTCATCTGGAATAATCTTCCACTGCAAATTAGGTTGTCGTCCACATTAGCTATTTTCAAAACAAAGTTACGCAAACATTTAACTTCGGAAGATATAAAGTCCTTATTGTCTGTTTCCTTCCCTAACTCGCAACTTTTGGATTTCGAAAAGGGTCCTCCTGGTATTTGAGGCAGTTCCCTTGATATTATAATGTTCTCTTATTATATATCCATCATCCTCTGCAGAGTCAATCTTAGATTGGTCGCTTATTATATGTCCATCATCCTCTGCAGAGTCAATCTTTGCATTTACTTTTTTGCCCCCTCATTTTTAAACTAGCATCGCCAAGTCTTGACAACCTAGGTACTTTCCTCCGCTTTTGCAACCCCGACGATGGTCTCCAGGTTCAGTTGAGGATCAAGGCGGGTTCTGATAGTTTTGCCTCTTTGATTGGTGGACTATGCAGTCGGCAAGGTCGCATCTCAATGATGATCTCATGACCTCTACTGTCCCTGTCTTCGTTTTGACCCTGGTGTCCACGATGAGTCCGTCCTCTCACCTCCACTGGTGGTTACAAACAGTAGCTCTGACTGCTATATTATCTATCACACGACAAGGAGCGTTCCGAACCCTCATACGTTGTCAGCATCATCACAGATCTATCCCATTGCATCTAGCTATTAATGTTTTTAGTGAAGCAGTTTTTTTCTCCTATTTTTTTAAAATTGGCGGCTCGCTGAACTCCGCCTCCGATTTAACCGTAGGAGTTTTTTTACTGCTTCTTTTCTAGTTCACCGTTTATGTTAAAGATTTTGTCTATTGTTTTAAAAATGGAAAATCGTTCTGAATCGGATATGCCTACCATATTGTTCATTTCTGCTGTTAATATGGCTGCTCACATAGAGCAGCAATTATCCACTTTGTATTTATTTATACCGCGATACTAAGTTTGAAATGACGGGGCTCTCTGGGCCTTAAATATACAATTTATTTATTTATTATAGTTATCAGTTTGGCCAGCTCTCGCGCAAGTTCGAGGAGCAGCTTTGCTGGAATCTCGTCCGGGCCGGGAGATTATCATGCCTTCAGACTTTTTAGTTCTTTAAAGAATGCCTCTTCTCGGAACAGCCTATCCTGAATATTTGGCGCTCCCATAGTCTCGTAACTCGATAGAATAAAAAGAGCTTCTCTGGTGAAAACCAAGTGAAAGAACTGTGAAAAATGTTCAGCTTTATTTTTAATTTCTGATATCTTGAAACCGTCATCGTTTCTCAAAACAGGAATCGGGTTCCTGTTATGTATGCTTTTTCGTTTATAGCTGTAGAGCAATTTCGGATTATAAACTGCTTGCTGGAGCAAATCTCTCTCCTTATCCCATCGTCTTTCGAAGATCAATCTTTTAAGATTGTTCCTTTTAATTTTGTGTGCTTGCAAGACTCAATATTCATTGAATCTGCAACATTTCTTCCAAAGTCTTCTTTTCCAGTTAATGTCTCTTTTTAGATCGCTTTTTAGCCAGTGTGGTCAGTTAGGTATCTAAAGTTTTGATGACGGACGGTGGCATTTTATTAGATTCAACAACCACGCCTTTAATTAATTCCATTCCTCAGTGACATTCCCGGAGAAGAGAAGATCGCAGTCTATTCGTGATGCCTCAGCTCTCAGTTTGCAAAAGTCGCCTCACCATAGATTGGGCCTCGTTTCATTTATTGCGAAATATAAACAATACTTCAATGAAAGTACTGCATGATCACTTCAACCAAGTGGAGGTAGGCATTGTACCTCGTCTATGCTGTCAGGATCTTTAGTGAAGATGAGATCTAAACAACTGGCCTGTTGTCCTCGTTAGAACAAAAACGTATGGTGTGAGAAGAGCTTCAAGTGTTGTCTTTAGCAGACGGTTATCGAAGGAATACTTTGAGCACTGCGCCCTGCAGATCGTTCCATCGAATGCTGGATGCATTGAAGTCACCCATGAGAATAGCATCAGGTCGAATACCAATCATCTTTATGTTCTCCAACAAACAAGTATAAGCGTCGGTGTCTATCCCCGGTGGTCGGTAGAGAGTCATGGCTTCAAGGGACTGCGATCCCTGTGTCTTTATAGTCAGCCAAATAGCCTCGATAACATTGGTAATCTTCACTGTCTTTTCACACACTGTGAGATTGATCTTAACATACATCAAAACTCCTCCACCCTGGCGGTCGGTGTGGTTTCTCCTGGACAACTGGTACGCGGATAATGCTGATTCGCAATCGCTGATGTTCTGTGACAGCCATGTTTCTGTGATTGCTATAATATCAGGAGACAGAACAGCTACATTTATTCTTAGTTCGTCGAGCTTCGAAAACAAACTTTGTATGTTGGTATACAGAAATCAAAGTTGACAACACTCGGCAGAGCCAATTTCCGTTTGTCTAGAGTTTGCAAATACTACTTTGCCGCTGCCATCATTAGCATTGGCTGGTTCCAGTGCAATGCCGCGTTTCTCTTTATCACGCGTTGTTGGAGTGTTCTGTGGTTTTGGCAAGTTGGCTCCGTTGGAAACCTTCTTGGGCGATTATGTTGGTGAACTAAAACACGGCCTCGCTCATGGCCTGCGCTAACCGCAGACAGATAGGACCATAAAGGTGGACTTGGTGGATGTTGTGTGCAACATTGCCGCCCGCTCTTGAGTGTGGCAAGTCAAAACTCGCAATGGCTACTACGGATGTGACAGTTATTCAGTTTTACATAGTTTAATTGCAACCATTGCAGGTGTTGTCATAGGAGCGAGTATATTGCCAACCGCATGGCATTTCCACTGTACGGTGGGCGTCTACAAGACGACCGGTCGTTTCGTTTGCGAGGTCAGGCATCGCATCCCATGGGTGAATCTATACGTTTTATAACCCTTGCGATGTTGCTTAAAATGTCCATCGTCTCCTCCATCTACACCTGGAGTAGCCTACAACACTTATTGTTTACTTTTTAAGATTGCCTATGGAAATGCCGATGCCTGCATCCTGTGCCAGCAGGTGCAAAAAGACGTGACTGACATAATTGCTCGCTTCGCGCCCCTCGAGTAAGTTGGCTAACGATCCCATTGACAATTGTTTTGGAAAAAATTCAACTTCCTGGCCCAGCAATTACTTACTCTCAACAAACAATATGCGACAGGTGCCGGTAACACTGACAGATGTGGCAAACGAATTGGAGAAGAACACCACCGTCACCAATGTCAGGCCAGCAGCCCTGCATTTCCCCTTGTGCAAGAATGAAGGCTATGATGACTTCATTCGTCAGTACGGAGGATGAATTCAGGTACCAGTAGTCCTTACCAATGACTGCACATGCTCGGAACTATCCCACACCCAAGTAAATGATAATTACCAAAACACAAGCATCCATAGAAATCATGCTATTAGTCTTATGCATTGAAGGGTTCCTATAAGCGCTAGTTACAATTGTGCATTTTTAATGACATCCGTTTTTCCCGCATAATTTATGCATGACCAAAGTTGTCTTTCTCCAGGAAACACCAAAGGCCAGTCGAAGTTATTCCTCTTCTTTGATTCAGAAGCTGTATAAATTCCCCTGACTGAGAACGGCATGTTTGTACATTTGTTTAAACATTTTTTCAATTGACGAATATTCAATACACAGTCCTTTCTCAAATTGCAGTCTTCTTCCCTTTTTCACTTGATGACGTAGGTGCTACGTTGCGTATTCGCTTATGCACCTATATGGACTGCTTATCGCCCCAGTTTACGCTTATTAAAGCATGGGGTTACGATATTAGAAATCAAAGGCCAATATAATAATAATAATAATAGTTGTATTTAATACCGGTTTACAGGCATTGTCAGGTGAAATATTCAGTGGGTAGAGGCTGGCAGTGAAAAGAAACTCCTGAATATATATCATTATAAGTGTTTTTCCTATTTTCATGTTATTCAGGAGAAAAAACTGCCGCCAGCCAGCAGCCAAAAATGCTGTACTGCGGCTATACAATCAAAAACATAAGGGTAAAAATAAAAAAGAGGACGCCAGCTGACGCGCTTTTTTCGATGGCGTGGCCAAACGGCGCAATCGTGTTAAACGCCACACCTGAGCCACGCCAATTGGCATTGGCAAGTCACGCCAACACGACGTCCGTCCGCGGTGGCAAGGTGATACCAGACGTGGCTCGTGCTAGCAGGGGGATTATTAACCATCAGCTGTCGACTACACCTCACTTTAAGTGGGACGTAAAATTTTTCCGTAAACTTTACAAACAAGTTCATATTATACTGCCTGTATACGTTTCTCCTTATAATCCAGGATGTATATTAAGAGAGTGATTAAAGTTATTCAGGTTATTAAGGTTTCGTTCATAACCCTCTAATGCGTATATACATACTGTAGTGGCCGATAACGTCGTGGTGAGCACACATGGTTAGGCGGACCGTTTGGGATAAATTTCTGATTAGGTAAATGCTCAACATATTTTTTAACCGCTATAACAAGCACGTATGCATGGATGTAATATGAGGAAATTTTTAATGCAAAAATGCTATGTGATGGTAAATAATTTAATAGAATCAAACAACGGAATGAAATAATATAAGAAAATGTGGAGAAAGAGATACTAAGCAACGACTAATCTGGATGGGGGGGAGGCGTTCCGCCATCTCCGGAAGATCAACGGTAGGGAGAACAACGGTGAAGGTGACCGCGGGGGAGGTTTATGGAGTCGCTGACGTTGAATGAGGGAGAGTGCGACGATGTGCGACGATTGATAGTTGTGAGAGAGGAAGTTGCACCAACATCTTCCGTGACACATGACCATGACAGTCATATACTTGGTTTGCGGCGAAACGAATTCACTCAATTTAAGCACTGCAGTCCAATTTGTGGTGCTTTAAATCAGAAAATTATTTAAGTCACTTTTATTGAGGGAAGTAGGCTTTCGTGGTCTTTGCGGAAACGACTATTCCCAATAAATTTTTAGGTACTGTAATGCTACTGAATAATGCACTATTATTAATAAACCTGCACTTATAAGGTATAATAATAAGAATCATCCGAAAACTAAGTGCATTGAGTTGCTCCTCCGCGTTTGTTTATCTGAACTGATAGCCAATAACATGTCTGCACAGTTGAATGAAAAGGAGACAGTCTCTTCCCGGATTTTATCTTATGGATCATAAAGGTGGATAGCTAAAGATATTCGCAAGAGGTAACGTATTATACCTCCACTCCAGTTTTCAATTTCAAATGTCTTTTCCTGTGCCTATTTTGCGTTCGCGGCTCAAAATGTCCTTGTCTATATTTATAAAATTTTACTGTTTTCTATTCAAGTCTTTTAGAATGAACGGCGACATTAGCCGTATACCTATTCAGTCTTTGGGAGCCGTGTTTAGTCTTACGGATATTTTACCCGAGTTGCCTTTGCCTTCTGCTCTTCCTCATGGGCCGGGTAACGACACCTTTCTGTCGGACTCGGTGTTGTCTAATGACGCCGTAAGGTGCTTACTTTCAAAAGATGAAACTCTCACGTCCATACTAGCGGAAGCTCTGACAAATGTCTCAACCGATAATATGTAAGTTAATAACACTTTTCTCAGTACCTTTCTCAGCGATCTCAACGACAATCCGTCAACGGAGGCACTTGACTCTTCTAATCTTCCACCCTTGCTGGTGTCTGTTCTCCAGAAAAATGATTCCGTTTTTCACCGTAAACGCGGATCCTATCTTGAGTCGCAGAAAAAACACGGTGTTCCGAATTGCAAATGGAATTCCCAATCTAAAAACGACCCAAATGGATGTAAGCCTTGTTTTGTCTGCTTCTGTGTCGTGCCATATAGAGTAACCCAAGCGTTATAACATCATCACTGCTTTCTTGTACCTATTTTATTTTTTAATCTTGAATAACCTAGAATGCTTACTATTGTTTGATCCTTTTTTACCTTTTCTGTGCACAGTTTAAAGGGTTATCCAATCGCTTGTGGCTGCCGTGATATTTCCTCTAAATATAGATTATTCTAGTTAATTTTGTTTCTTTTAGCGCTTGATGAAATTTCAGAATCCCCTTCAAAAAAGAAGCATAAAAAGAAGAAGCACAAAAGACGGAAGTCCGACCACAATGATAACAACGCCTCTAGTGGTGTCGATTCAGCGGCTGCCACTCCTGCTGGTTCAAGCTGCGGTGCGCGTTCCACCAGTGAAGATGTTATTTCGTCCGCAACTCCCCAGGTTCCTTATGGTGTGAGTGTGAATGTAAACCCTGATGAAAAGAAGATTCTTCTCAAGTTTTCGTTCAAGCGTCCTCCTACCGATGATTCAACTTGTAATCATGTCCAGTCCACCGAGTCGAAAGCCAAGAAGGAAAAGAAAACAAAACGGTCTAAAGATCATGATTGCAAGAGACATCGAAGCCTGGAGTCCAAACAGCCAAAGGTTTCAGCTGGTTATCTGTTTGAGTCGAAGCCTAACCAAGGTCTGCCTTTCTCCAAACCAACTTGTGATCCTATCGATCCCTTCGAAATGTCACCGCAGCTCGTCCTGTCCGCAAATGGCACTGCTCCCATGCCTACCAAACTAATCAGTAATGTTCCTTCCAATTTCACTAGTTCAGAGCAGCTTGATCACAAAACATCACTGCCGCCCCCGTCTACCTTGTCCCCGAACAGCATGCTTGAGGGAATAGCCGCTATAAGCAGTTCCTCTTCTCACCCTGCCGATCTACGCATGGTCTTTGACACGTCAATCATCAATTCAAGCTCAAGTAGAATGGACTATGCATCGCCTGACCTTTTCCTTAATGATCTTGCCGTGTCGCATGCTTTCAATTCCAGCACCTCTCATCCAGTTGCCCCTGCCCCACCCAATTTTTCTGTCATGGACTACGACAACTACATTCCCACCGATCTCTTGGGCATGAGTGCAAACCTTGCCCCATCAGTATCCTCCGGTCCACTGTTTTCCGGTGAAACCGGCCAAGCAAGCAACTGTTCTCCCTCACAAGAAAGCAAGGTTTATCGGGGTTCGTTTATGGTGGCCTCGCACTTGGATTATGACTTAAAACGCCCCACCCAAGATCAAGCTTTATTTTTGGATAACATTCCTACCTCCACCTCTGTTCCCGAATTTCACAACAGCGCTCTGCATATGTCAACTCCTCAGAAGGTGTCGAGCAGTCATTTGAAGGGATATGATATAGCCAGTCTTGCGGATCCTATGTCCCAGGTCACGCCCATGGGCCTGGCCAGTTACCTCAACTCCTCGCAACAAAACCCTAAATCAACGCCCTCCATGCAGTCACCTAACAATGCGCATTTACATTCCACCAGCAAAGCCGTCAATGCATCGGGAAAACCACCAAGAAGACGACCAATTGTATCCAGGCGTAAGCAACCTTACTGACTACTTAAAACCTCCATATTCTTCGTGAACTTTGTTTTTTTTTCTTGTAAGGCACTTAAATTTTGCTCTAAAAGGAGGTCAGGCGTACAAACTACCTAAGTCAAGGTATTATTGTATCTTGCTCACGTTAAGGATGTTGCTATCTCTTTTAGTGACTGTCTGAAGTTATCTTTTTATTCCAAACATGGCTGTATTTATTCCCTTTATTCGTGGTAGAACACTTCTGCGTCATTGTGTCGGGAAATATTTTCATGTCCAATGTTCTTTTTATTATCACGGCCTAGTTGACATATTTGCTTACCGTTTTTTACAACTTGGACGGCATTAGTTAATGACAGATAAAAACCTCTACTCTCAGTTCAAAAGTACCTTTTTGAATGGATTTTCTTGCAGGCCGACGCCGTAATGAGCTGGAAGATCTCCGTTCCTGGGCCGTAAAATACCCATCGGGGACACCAACCTCTGCGTCCCTCAAGCCGAACGCGGTAGACCGACTGTCCGACGAGACTTCCTCGTGGGATGCTACTGTTGGAAGTTACAGCCAAGCACTCGGTGAGCGAGCCAAGCGAAGAAAACGGATGGCTAATCATCCCAGTGCCCTGACGTCGGATTTTGTTTACGAGAACGACAAGGACTACCCCAAGTAAATTCATCTGTCTTGAAGCTAATCATTTGCTAATTTTGAGAGTACAGCCTGACCGATAGAAATGTCAAAAACAGAATTCCCTCTACTCTGGCACAAATGCATTCCGTGTTAACCTTTCCTCTGCTCATATGAGGTCTTTATTCAGTTTTGTCTTCGACTTTCCTCGCTATGACCTTTTTTGCCTCCCTGAACTTGGACACAGACCTTCAAGCACTTGTTTACGTCTGTCGAAAGATCTACTATGAATTGTAGCAAAATTTTCTAGATGTTTATCAAATATTTCCGTACTGGTACAGCCCGTATTAAAGTCGACACTGGAACACGGAAGATACAGACCGTGCTTTCTACGTATAGTACTTGTATGTAACCGCAATAATTTTGTGCTAGTGAAGTAAACTAATTCCAGCTCCACGTTAAACTGTTGACACTACCATGACGCGTTTCTGTGATTTTTTGGGTTATTTAAGGCCATGCTAACCACACAAGGCCCCATTGTTGTTGTCTGTGGATTCAGTTGTGGGTGGTTTGGCTACTTATTACAAATTCGCTGTCAGATCCAATACGTTATTTGCCAGTTCAAACTTCAAGTTAATTTTGCACTGATAGTGAATCCTATATTTTCGTATATTCCAAGTTTTCATGGATCACAGGGCCTTCTTTTATTCTCTTCATAACTACATTGGAGCGACCTTGTATGCCAAGCGTTTCGGAAGCCCGGAGAACATGTGAGAGCTTCCAAATCGTACTACGCTTTAGTCCGAACTTTCGTATAGTGTTAAATATAAGTTCACAAGTCTGTCCAGAAAGTGACTTTTAAAGGTAAAGTTCCTTACTGATCTGCATAAAGATATTCTCTGAAATAAAAGGCTTTACTTGCATTCAATTGAAAGCCAGCATTTCATGGCTCACTCAACTTGATCTCTGATCGCGTTATCCTGGTATTATTGCGGCTGCGTATCTTTTATGTTTACTACTTCTACTTCTACTACTTCCATGCCATACTAAAATAAGCTAATGTCTTTTATAATGTCGTTGATCTCCTCAAAAACAAAAAAACCAATCTACTACTACCATGCCGTACTAAAATAAGCTAATGTCTTTTCTTATGTCGTTGATCTCCTCAAAACCAAAACTGAAGCAAACAAAATTTCTCCGCAGTACTCCGTGCGTTGATTCGGCTTCTTTTCAGATTGATAAATTATGACAGGTACAAGCTGAATAGATGGGAACTCTTACGCCATCAACAATTTAGTTAAGGAATCGCGATTGTTGTCGCTCACTTGCATTAATATGAGGCACAACAAGGAGACTTATGGCAACACGTTCTTTCTTTCTGAACCAAAGCCAAATATAGGCGCCGCAATTTGTGGAAACCGGAGACTCTGGTTGTTGCTGATGGTAACCGAAGCGTAGTCAGTGACCGATCTCATGGAATGTTGGCCGAAATTCTGAAACGCGTTTTCAATTTGGAAGGATTAATTGCGTAGGGCTGTAATATTGATCATTGTGCGGCAAAATCCTATATTTCGCACACGTTAGGATTCCTACATTTGAATGCACTTCTTTTCGGTGACCTGCATAAACTACAATCGGCAAGAATTACTACTACAGCAGCATACATTTTATTGATTTCCGATGTTCTTATAAATTCAAATTTTATGGAAAACGTGCACAAAAATATCCGTTGTGCTCATTTGATAGCCAAACACGTCTTCTTTAAATGTTATGCTTTCGGTTTTTACAAAGTTTATAATTACGAGATTTTTCAAAACCTTGAAATGTCCATTTGAATAGTATTGTGTATATTCTTTTCTCAATGCTCTTCTTCACGTATACGACATCGCCGACATCCGTGACAAAATTTTCTGAGCACTATATGGGGTTTTCTTAATGCCACAGGAGAGTGAATAATTCTCCTTACATTCAAAGTATGCAACTTCTTTCGGCTCTGTTCAAGTTTTTTGGCTAGTATCCGCGGTTACTTTCTGCCACTTAAGATTGAAAATCCAACTACTATCTCGCACCTTCCTTGAACCAACCATCGCTCGCCGTCCCTTTAATGTAGTTCATTGCACCATCTCTAAAGTCACAAAACCCCGGCCATCATGGCGCATGATATCTTCGCACCTTCTAAGCGTTTGATTGGTATTTTAACGGTGAAAGTTAAGGTTTACTTAAAGCATTGTAAACGTAAGTGTTCAATTTCGACATTTATATCTAGGTGCTATGGACAGCTTTACACTTATTTATCCCACCAGGTAGCATGACCATACGCAGATCGCTTCCCTACTGGCCTGTCGCTCGCACAAACTTGTAAAATATACTGTCTTTCAGAGGCCATTAACTAAATTTACCTTTGCAACTTGTTTTATCTGTACTCTCCCGTCCGTTTTCAACTATGCGTGACCTAGACCTCGACCCTAATAGTTTGCTATTATTTGAGATCCTGCATTCGATATCCTAGTCCAATTTTATGGGACTGACGCCGACAATGCTTTCAGACAATCAGTGCGCCGCAAGTGTAACTTTTTCAGTCGCTATTTGCTTGAGTCGGATTTCAACAGAGGGATCAATGAGTTACATGTAAGTTCTCCTCTTGGCTAACAACAGAGTGAATCACACTGTGATAGGATCTTCTTCGTAATTGGCTAATTGCGAACCTTTCCCACACATCATAGCCCTTAGCACCCCTGTCTATAAGGAGGTTATACCTTCTATTTTTTCGCCTGTGGTCATGGTCATATTGGTTGAATTTCCGTTGTTCTTTTTAAAGCCTACGAGGTTTAAACTGGCTATGGATACAGTATTCAGCGTTTTACATCTTTCTGAATCAATAGGCCTTTACCACCACGGGGGGAGGACATGGAAGGTGACTCTACAGAGAAACCCGCTACTGATATTTCTATTGGTGGTGAAGACGCGGAAGCTGGTGGCGGTGGTAGGACTAGTGACGACGAATCTTCGGCGCATATCTCTACCAGATACTCCCGTACGGGTGTTAACAAGCGTTCCTATGCTGGTATGGATGACAACGAGGATGTACCCGACGATGAGTGCTACAAAGATCCCGAGACGGGCAGTCGCCGACGGCGGAAGGCGAACGATGATGATGAACCGTTTGAAGGTTGGTTTTCCTCGCCGAGTTTCAAAGATGTATCGTCCTGTGATTTTTATTTGCTTGATACAACCTTAAGCATTACTTTTTCTTACAGTCCGCCTGAAAGAGCCTGCTGAACAGCGCTTCCCGCATCTCCAAAAGGCTGCTGAGCAGGTTCGGCCTACACGCGAGCGTGTTCGCTTCAAGGCATTTGGTACACAGTTGTCCGAATCCAGTGCCTCTGCTAATAGCCTGAAGAAGTTCCTCTCTCGCGTGGACAAGATCCTAGAGGCGGTAGAAGAACTTGATCTCCTGACGCCAATGGTAAAGGGTAGTTCACTAAAGAAAATGGATGGCGATGTCATAAATGTAGATGAGGATGAGGCAGAGGCGGAGGAAGCAGCTGTGGCTTTGGCAGATGCCTCGGTCCCCGCTGAGGCCACCATTGCACCCTCGGACCTGGCCGAACTCAGCAAAGACGTGGCGAAGTTGAAGAGCACAGGTTCTGCCAATCAAGTGCCCATGGATCGCTTACTGAAACTGCTTACCCTTCTCCTTTTGAATGTCCGTGACGGTGCCAATGTGACGCCTACCTCCTCTCAGGATGCCTCGGACAGGCGTGAGTCACGACTCTGGCGGGAGATTGCCATGGAGCGCGTCACCCGTAGCGTCCAGTCCAGCCTGATCTCTATCACTCTAATGACTTCCAAGGATATGCCTCGGGAAATTTACCTGGAGGATGTGATTGAACAGGTTGTCCAGGTTACCCGCTTTCAGCTTTCAAACTGCATTTACCCCGAGTACGATCCGGCCTATCGAGTCGAAAATACGGCAAAAGGTCAGGAGACTGGGGACCTAAATACATCAATTATATCACTTTCCTGCTGAATTATCACTTTCTTCAGTAACAAACGCTCACTTTTGGTTGTTTGTAGATAATCAGAACAGCATCAAGTCGAGGCGCGCCCGCGAACGGGACATCCACAAGTCAACCGCTATTGTGCATCTCTACTATCGTCTAGTAGAGATTGTTTCCAGTCTGGCAGAACTCGTTAATATGCAACGGCTAACGGATAGTTTGGTTTTGGCTCTCTCATCGCTGGGCGTCTCGGCCTTCTTTGTGGAAAATGTGACCGAACTGCAACTGGCAGCACTGAAGCTTGTGACTGGAATATTCTCACAATATGAAGCCCATCGGAATTTGATTGTTGAAGATATTATAGCAAGTATTGCAAGGCTTCCTTCCAGTAAGAAAAACCTACGTGCATACCGGTAAGTCCCTACAAAGTGGTGCACATGGCTGTCGTAAGCCCCTAAGCTCTACCGCTCGTACGCAAAGCCTGGAAGTACTAAAGGCCTTCTCTGAGTTTCCTGGTCATGTGTCAGTGATGGTTTATTAAACGACAAAATACTGGCGGAAATATTTAAAGGCCTTTAAATGAACCCCTTTACTTAACTGAGATCGCAACGTTGATTGGCAGAGGACATGATGCCAAGTTGCTTCGTCTACGAGAACGTGGACATCCTTTTAGATCAATACGTCGAAAAAACGATGCGAAAATTGTCATTCCATAGATTTTCGATTTCATCCTCTGGAGGCTATTTTTCGAGAACCCACGTCATTCATTCTTTTGCGTGAAAAGCAGGGGGGTTTGGGTTTTCAAAGCTTCTGATATACTATTTTTTGATACGCTTAGACTATTTGTCATTTACTTTAATGATCGCATGTTTATTAATGCTGTCCTTAGTGTTTACAAGGTGATCCATATTGCTGGCGATATTTTTGCAATCATAGGGGGTACTTGCCGCACTGAAACATTAGTTGCCGATGAAATGTGTTTAGTAAAGGATATTTTTGTGCACAGTGTCTGGTAAACGTTCTAGAATCCCTAGAAGCACCTAAAATATATTGCAGCACACACGCTACTTATGACAACAAAGGCAAGCATGCCACTACGTATGAATTGACCTGAAGTTACACCCCTTCCCCCCACACACGAAAGTTCGACCGTCGTAGTCTGACCATGTCAACCGTATGCTCCAAACCATGGTGGTGCAGGGACAATGACTTGCGCGTGGATTAGTTTTCAGTGATAGTAGGCTTGCGCTGCAGCTACCGCCCTCTCTCCTCTCCCACCTGAGCCTTGTATCATGACAGTCAAGAAGACCGGAAATAAAAGAGGGCGCAGGTGACTGGAACGGCCGCAGCCGCCCCTGGGCGTGTCACCAAACCTGGCTCGGATCCCACGGAGTGGGAGTACCAGAAAGGCCATATTCAGAAGGGCCATTGCAGCCTGACTCTCAATCCGCCAGTCAACCACCACACAAAACACACTTTCGGCTGACCACGCGGTCCGAGTTATCCCGTCAGTTGGCAACCCTCGGAGCCATGGCTGTCGATCGATGGCAGCGTCGGAGATGGTGGAGGGCTGGTTAAGAACGCTTTGGAAATGTTTCGCCCATCGCGTCAGTATTTGCGTCTTCTCAGTTAGCAGCGTCCTTCTGTCGGCATTGAGAAGAAGGGCTGTGAAGAAGTTCTTCCATTCGTTTCGGACCGCGTACCCTTGGCTTTCCTCGGTTTTGTAGTTCATCCAGGCATCCTGCATCTCCAACAGCCGTTGCTGTACAAGGCGGCGACTTCGGTAGAAGGCTGTCTTGTTTGCAGCGGTAGGGCGATCGACGTAGGCTTTGTGCAACTGGTTCTTCTCGACGAACAGAGCGTTGATGGCTGCGTCGTTGTCATTGAACCTGGTCTTGGTGCTGACGACGTGCGCGTCCGAGGACATTCAGGACGGTGTCCCTCAGCTGGCACCAGCAGTTCTCCTCGGAGGTGTCCGTGCCGGCGACTGAAAGGTTTGCCAGTTTATTGCTGAAATGGATATGGTGAGCAGGCACATTCAAAAAACTATTCAACTTACCTGGTGGTCGCTTACCTTGGGGTCTGCTGCCTGGTTGCAGACTAAGCCTCATCTTGGAGATGACGAGGCGGTGATCCGTCGGCACCGGGGATCGCCTTTGTCACTAGCATGTCTTTTTTATCTCGCCTCCAGACGAGGACATAGTCCAAAAGATGCCGGTGTCTCGACCGGTGTTGCACCCAGGTTGCCTTTTACCGCATCGGGAGGCGGAAAAAGGTGTTCTTTAGGATAAATCGGTGTTCGGTGCAGGTTCGTAAGAGAATAAGACCGTCGTTGAAGCCAGCGAGACCATGGGGACACAGCACTCCTCTCCACGTGGTATTGTATGTCCTGACGCGGGCGGTAAAGTCACAGTCGCTAGGAGAGCGTGTAGATCCTCATAGAATTTGTTCTGTCTCGTCGGGGGTCGTCAGTGGGGGGTGCGTAGGCGCTGATGATGGTGGCGAACTTGTCTCCCCGGAGATGCAGGCGGAGGGTGATCAGACGATCGTTGCTGCCCTGTGGTAAACAACGCATGCGTCCCACGATGTCCCTCCGGATGGCAAAGGCGACACCAGCGTCGCGTCGCGTCGCCTTTGGTCGACCGCTCCTCAAAAAGGTGTAGCTGGCACCCACCTCCAGCTGACCCTGCTCGAAGAATCTGATCTCGCTGAGAGCAGCAATATCTACCTTGTAGCGCGCTAGTTCCCGAGCGACTAGCGCTGTCATCCGTTCCTGGGATTTTCTAAAGGAGATCGAACATTCCAAGCTGCTAGAGTGAGCAAGCTCACGCGAGTGGTCCGGGGGTACCCCGGAGGGTACTGTGGGGGGGGGGGGGGGATTGGAAGCGAATGTGTTGGTATTTTTTGAGTTTTTGGACCGCATGTAATTGCAGTCTGCTAGCCACGGTCTTCTGCAGCTGTCGTGAGACCCAGCATTTGTATAGGGAGCCTTTTCTAGTCCCCTTCCCCGCGAGGGTGCGCAGTGCTGTCCCTTAACATGGCTGTTTAGTCATCACAGGCGGTTACCAAACTCCACTATGGGTCACAGATTCGCCTGCATGTCGCCCTCGCCATAGGACATTTTGAACGTGGGAGGAGGAAAAGTTGAGGGGAGAGGGGGGAGAAGTAAGAGTAAAAGAGAGGGAAGGGGGAAATGCAGGGAGGATGGGTGAGGGCGAAGGGAGCAGACGTACGGGGTGTGGAGACACACAACACCGGAGACCCTCACCTGGTTTAGCCCACCTGTCGTGTTGGTTGCCCAGGGTTTGGCCGCTGGGAAGAACCCAACTTCTAGGAACCACAGGTGAGATTTGGGTACCAGCTAGAGGCAACCACAGGAGCATTGACCTATACGAGACAGATGGAACGACCAAATACTACCAGTGTGATGCTATGCCCTAACCACCCCCACACGCACGATAGTTCGACCGTTGATTTCGATATGGTCCACCGTACGCTCCACAGCAGTGGTTGATCCAGTGTCGCGAAGGTTGAGCAGGAGGAGAAGAGAAAAAAGACGGAATCTCTCGTGCATTGCCGTTTTTGAGAATGCTCCTGAGGGGATTTTGGCGGGACAATAACTGAGCCATCAGTGGCAGGGACAAGAGAATCACTAACAAGCGAGGGTTTGATAGAGGTGGAAACGGCAGAACTTATGGCAATAGTAGTGGTGGCATATGTAAAAGAAAAATTCAAAGTAGACGAGGGAGTCGTAGAAGCCACATGCGTCAGTTCGACCGTCGTAGTCCGCCCATGTCCACTGTATGCTCCACAGAAGGGTGGTGCAGGGACAGTGATGTGCGCAAATTAATAGACTTGCACTGCATCTACCGCACATTCTCTCTTAACCACCTGTGCCCGGTGACAAGACATAGTCAAGAAGACCGGAGGCGGTTTCGGGCGCAGATGAAGCGTCTCCCACCATAGACATAAATGGCAACAGTGGGTGGTACGGCATGAGCCTGCACCTACGCGTGCCTATGTTGGGCACGCGCCCCAATGTTCGGCATTTGTTACGGGACCTCATCCCAGTTAATAATAACGCCTGCCGCACCCTGATTTGGCCCCCGTGTTGGTCCAGCGCATTTACCACGCGGCCCGTTAAGGAAGCACAGACACATACACACGCTAGTCGTCTTCGCGGTCTTTGAAGCAATCTTTACAAATAAAGTGTTTAATAAAATCCGCATCCGCGGCTGATAGAGTTGTTTCGATTTAATAGGCTGATGACAGTTCGACCGGGACAAGTAACGACGTCCCCCGGGTACCCTACGGAGTGGGTGCAGCAGTGGTGACTTGCACGCCAATTATTTTCTGACGAGGCAGTTTTGTACAGCATTTACCATGCACTCTCCTCACCCATTTTGCTCCGAGACGACCGGACGTGGTCACGGGCACAGTGTCTGATAAAAGCTAGGCAGCCCGTCACAGCATGTGCCAGGCTACACTAAAGGCGACGCAGACTTCACATGCATGAAAAAACCATCGAGAGCCGCTGCAACGTAATCGTCAGTCCTTAGGAGGACCGAGCTACCCCATCAGTCGGCAACCTCGCAAGCAATGACTTTTAGCGCGTCAGATTTATTACAGTGAGAAATATGCGGATTTTCGATGGGAATGAATTTCTCCCTGTTCGCCTCATTCACTCTTGCCTCTCCCCAAACCAGCCGACTGTCGGAGCCTGTCAGCAGGCCACTATATGTTAGACGAGCGTTCGATAGTATCAAGATGATCTACGTGGTATGAAGTGAGTCACATCTTTTTACCCTGTCCTCGGGTTTCAAGCTTGCCAGCTCCTCTCTGTTGCAGTTTACTGCAATTTTCCGAAACTTTTTTGGCTATTGAGTGGTTGGCTTGGAAAATTTTCTGATTTTTCCCGTGCATGAGGGTAAGTAGAGCTCCAGTTCCCCACCATCCCGAGGAGGGTTCAGCGGCAGGTATAGCTAACCATACCGCATACCCGTGCCACTTGCCCTATCCCCTAACTGCCCATAAATCAGACTTAATAGATAGAGGGCTCTCGTATACTACCGGCATGAGCTGTCACAAAAGCAAAATTGTTATGAGGAATTGTTATTGCGTCGGCATCAGCTTCATGCGCCGCGTGATTCATTTGATTGTCCTACATACAAGCTGTTAGCGTCTGTGCGAATTTCATCACACTGCTTTGTTTTGGCTAATAAAGGCAACCTGTATACCTCGGCTTTGAGAATGGGTTTACGCTGTCATATGTCTACGCAATAACTGAGATGTAGAGCATCCCAGATTGTATTTAAGTAGGTAGTATGCTCAGATTACGCTGACACATTGCAGCCTACGTCCATGTAACTTTACTGTGTCCATTTTAGACTGAATTCCGAGGAGAGCATTCAAATGTTCACAGCCCTGGCTCTGCTCCTCGTTCAGTCGGTTATTGAGCTGCCCACTCGTCCTACCGATCAAAAGGCCTCTTCCGCGAACGCTGACGAAATAAGCGCGGCTGCTGCAGCCAACAATCCGGACCCCTCTAAGGCTAAACCCTCCCGGCCGGATGATGAAGTGCTGGTTACCTCTTCGTACCAGACAGCTTTACGCACAGCCCATTCATTCCTAGCCGTCTTCCTGAAGAAGTCCACTACCCGTGGAGAGGACGACTACCGTATTATTTTCGAGAATTTTGTCAATGATCTGCTCCTCACAGTGAATAAGCCTGAGTGGCCTGCGGCCGAAGTGATGCTCAGCCTACTGGGTAGTCTTCTGGTCCAACAATTCAACAACAAGTCTCTCGATCAAGCCATCCGTGTCACCAGTGTGGACTACCTGGGCACCGTGGCCTCTACCTTGCGCCATGATGCTGTAACAAGTCAGCTAAAAGAGCACGACATTGACCTTATCATCAAGGAGTTAATTGACGGCAACCAGTCCGATTCGGAGGAAGAAGAGGCTTCTGAGGCAGAGACCACAGAGGCAAAATCTGATTTGGAAGAGAGGAAGAAAAAGGCAAGGAGGAAGGAAGAAGAAGAGCAGGAGCAGGACGAAAACAAAGATGAGATCAAGGAGAATGGTTTGGCACCTGAGACGAAGGACTCCAAATCGGAGCCTGTTGATGAGGAGGCTACCAAAAAGACGGATGATGGCGAAAAGGGCGACATTCAGGTGCCATCCGCCGAAGCTGTCATCAGCATAGATGGCGTCCAGAAGGAAACAGCCGCCAATGGTCGAAGACACAAACGAAAGTCTACTCTGGCAAACTCGACTAACACCCCCGCGACCGATCCGGCCCCTAGTGCGCCCGCTGAAATGGATCGCATCTTGGTCCTTCGTGATGCGATGCTGGACTATCTGCTAGAGGATGCGGCCAATCCTGTTGCCCTGGTCAGTAGCCCGTTCTTTTTAGTTTGAATAAATGTACATATTTCTTTGATCGTATATCTTCCTGACCTCCGATACACTCTCCTTCAAACTTGCAAAAGTTAGTTAATTAATAAACCTTTAGCTTTATGATACTGACCTACGAAATGTGGCACCGCCCACCTTTTCCTAAATCCACATTAGAGAACCGCATTGGCCTTGCTTCGTAACTATGCTTTTTGAAGCTGATCGATTGGTACTTTCTCAAATTTGTTATTGATATATGGCAACGGTGTCTAAGGCGGTTTAGACCCTCAGATATTAGATCCGGTCATTTATATGTCGAAAAGGACAATCAGGAAATCGATTGCACTGTACTGAGAAGGGTTTGCTCAGCATGTCCGCCCGTCCCTATCATTCAACATACATTGCATTTAAATCAATAGACTAGCCTCAAGTGAGCGTGTCCTTGGTAGCTATCGTAGCATAAAAGCCCACCTACATCTTGTCATTCATATTCTGATTCGCCGATTAGCACTGCCGAATCTTGCTCACCTTAATGTCACATGAGTCAGAACTGTCATTAGACCATATCTAAAAGAATTACTTGCAGTCAGACTTTCCCGTTCGGAAGACCTATTTATAGTTGATAGTTTTATAAACCCCGCCCTTATGAGTCATAACATCTTGAATGTCGTCAAATTTCTGGAATTTATGATAGGCCGCATAAAATCTGCGTATTCCCTCCTTTCCATTGTGTACCTGTGGTGAAAAAAGTTGACATGATTTAGAGAAAAGGACTCCACCTAAAATAGTCGACCGCGACGCTTAACCATACTTGTTCCTTTGTATTATCCCCCCCCCCTAACTTTTAATCTATGTATGACTTGCATCTATTTTAAGTCACCTTTTCCTAATCTTACTGTCATTCAGTATTGCGCGGCTCGTTAGTTACCAGTTGGAGCCACGTCTAAGCCCCAAGTTTGGTCCGAAGCAAAATGGCATTCTTTTTCGTATTTTTGTCTTAGTTGTTACTCACAACCATTTTATGCTCTACAAGAAGCATTGGCAAGTAAGAGCTTGTACCGTCAGTGAAACATTTAGTCGCCGCGCTCTCTCTCTCTTGCGCCCAATGTAGTGGATTTTTTCTGATTCGCATTATTGGTTTGCTTAATGCAGGGACTGGCTCCGCAATCCTTTTTGACTCGTCCACTTTCTCCTATCGTTTCTTCCACAAAACAAACATCCACTAGTCTAATTCCCTCCTTTGGATCAAGTTTTTTCGATCGAGTCTGTCAGCTGAGGCGCTGTCGCTGAAGGCAATGTGATCTCGTGATTTATAGACATCTGCGCGTTTTCTTCGCTGGCATTACTTTTTTAGCGCACTTTTTGCCCGTAATTCCTCACTTATGCACATAGTCCTACACCTCGCGTGGCGGAAAATTTTATTGTAGCATTTGGCTCCTAACCTTATTGTACTTCTATCCTCCCTTATTTTGCGCCCTTTCAGTACGCTTGCAAGTTCTACATGGCACAGTGGCTGGAGGACTGCTCTAAGGAGGTGGAGCGTGCTCAGCGCCTGGCAAACGCCTCGGAATCCGAGACCGGAGAGACTGCGGAGGCGCAAACGTCCTCAGCGGTGCCCCAGCCAAGCGGTAGGCGGAGCTCTCGAAGGGTGGTGCCTCCAACAACGTCCACTTCCCTCTCGGCAACTGACCTGGCAGAACAGCGTCGTCAATACCTGATGGATCGCTTGCGTGATGATCCCGCCAATTGGCGTCTGCGTTGTCGAGCCAAGGGCAACCGACTGGGCTCATCGGTTATGGTGAATGCGGGTGGTACCAACCCCTTCTCGCGCCAGTCTGAAAAGTTGCGTGTCCTCTTTAAGGGCACCATTGACTACGAGGATGCCTACCTCATTTGCCGTTATCTAGCTAGTTTGCGCCCATTTTCGCAGAGCTTTGACGTTTATCTCTCACAAATATGCAAGGTCAGTTTACCAGCGAATGTTTCCGTTGCTGTTTGCATTCTGTTTGTTTTCACATGCACTATTAGTATCGGCCTTCAAAACCTCCTCCCGCTCAAAAATCTGCTCTAAAGCACCTAAGCTTAGGCGCCACCTCATGTGACTGGACTGTTGGAGTCGGTTTGGCTATCACAAAGCGGCGACTGCAGACAAGCTATAAGCAATGTTTCCAATTAGTTATACTTCTGACTGGCAATTGCGCGTCACTATGTGGCCGTGCGTTATGACTGGACCAACTCGCTAAAGCAGAACAGAACGTTATCTTGCGTTTTGCGTAAGCATTCTTTTTTTAAAAATCGTTAGGACCAGTCTGTATATCTACCCAAGTAGTGTTGAAAGCCTTGAACAACCGGCAAACAAATGACATGTCTCAGAACTAATCTAAAGTATGTTTACTTTTAGTTTCCTACCATGTACTGAAGCCGAGTGTTTACAAATCTTTGCCTACGACCTGTAACGCAGATGCCACCCCCCGGTTCGATAATGCCGTCCAAGTTTCATGCCGGAAAGCCTTCCAAATCTCTTCCAATTATTCGGATAAGCAATTAGTTCACAAGTTCATGAACTACCCAAAACATAACCGTTACGTCAATCTTCTGGGAAAATAATTGCACTTATTATCCGAGGAAACCCCCTGCCCAACCGAATCTGTCTGATCCCCTCTCTCAATTTTTTCTTCCCTGTCCTTGACAGCTCCTTAGTGAGTCTTCCGTCGCTGTGCGCACCAAGGCCCTGCGTTGCCTCTCCGCTGTGGTTGAAGCTGATCCAGGTGTGCTTGCGCGTTGTGATATCGAACTGGCTGTCCGCTCACGCCTGCACGATTCCTCGACTTCCGTGCGCGAGGCAGCTGTGGATCTGCTGGGTCGCTTCCTCGTATGTCGGCCCGAGCTCACGGCCCAATACTATCCTATGCTCTCGGACCGCATTCGTGACACGGGTGTGTCCGTGCGCAAACGTGTGATTCGCATCCTCCGCGATATTTGCATTGAACAGCCCGACTTTGCACGCATTGCGGACATCTGCGTAATGATAATTCGTCGAGTCAAGGACGAGGAAAGCGTGAAGGTACGTGTGGGTTAAGAGGCCTGCGCTCCTCCAACCGGTTTCCTCTCCCAATCAGTCCTGTCTATTTAGGCTTTTACAGTACTTTAATGAGGTAAGAACATATTTATTGATGTGACTGCTACGCCAATTCGAACTCACTGAGTTACCTGTGCCTCTCTAGTCAAAAAATGGAAATGGAGTATTTATGGCTACATTTTTCTCTGTGGTAATGTTGTGCTTAAATCCACGGCCCTACACCGATGTACGATCGTAACTTAATGGGCTTCATGAGTCAACAAGGACTGTCAAGGAGACTGCATCTTCAATACTTTCTAGAGCAGACCACGCATGGGGTTGCCAATAGATCTCTTTCGACTTCAATTCGCTGCTCCTGTAGACTGCCACGTAGTCGGCATACTAAGGCCTTTGTCCACAGCTAGCATCTTGGATGTGGGCAGCAGGTATTAAGATTGAATGAAATACATACTTAGCTAGTTTTGTCACTCAGAGCGTGAAATAAAGTCTTCCTGCTGGTATTGTTTTCTGCAGCATGCCGTTCATGTTTTGAGATCACCATAACAAGCTTGCAAGTTGCCTCTGTCTTGTTCACGTTCAGAAACTAATGTTGGTCATAGATGGCTACACGAGTTATCTTCGCCTTCTTATATAAAGGAACAAACTGCACAGTAGTAAGTGGGGCCTTTATGAAATGGTGACTGGCGGCAAATCACACTTCGATTTCCCGTCGCGGGTTAGCCGGAACGCAATTCTCGGATTTGTCATGGAATTATATATCCATATGAGGAACTAATCCGTTCGCTCCGCTCTTGCGCTTTTACGCAGATGATGCATGACCTGATTGGCACTATGCCTCTCTTTTAGCAGTCGAAGTGGTGCACACATCATCTTTTTATTTCCATCATTTCTTAGCTCTTCACTTTCTTTAAAATAGCTTCCCGGATATACTTTGGGTCATAAATGACGCATTCCGCTGTATTTTATTTTCGCGGCTTGAATAGGCTTCAGCCACGGGCAGCGGCAAAATTGACTGTTTGAGGTAACATGCGTAGTCCGCCCCTAGCAATTTAAAGCCATTGTTTCCCGGGCATCAGCCATTTCAGCTGTCCCTTTAGCATCCTTTTTCTTCTTGTCCCTTTGAACAATTTTGCAAACGCCAAGGCCTCCGTGGAACCCCATGTTGCCTCCTTGATATTACAGAATTTACTGCATGCACCTTTGCCCGATGTGTCCTCCGAGACCCGCTGGTGATTTTGACTCTCCATTGAAGCCTGAGCCATGATCGAGCCGTGAACTGTTCTCCCCTGGATTTTATATTCTGTCGTCCCCGCAACGGGTTTTGCTGTAGATGCGTTGGATCGAACCAAGGGTCAGACCGGCCCATGGCACGCGTTTATCTGGCTGTGCAGAGTCTGCGCGAACCCGTTACTACTGTCCCGCTTGCGTGTGGTAGCGCACCTTAACTGCTTGCCCTCACACCGCTTCACCCACTGCGTCTCATCGTCGCCCACCTCACGAGCTCAGTGTTATTGCCCTCGATACGACCCCACAACCCTATTGGATGCGTCGAAGAGGGAGTCAACACAATTCGTCAAGACATGGAATTGGACCTTCGGTAGTCGGCCTCCGTCGTTGCGATTGAGCTTTCCAGGTCAGCGGCCGCAGATAGTCACGCGTGGAGGCAGAATCCATAATATCATCGAGGCCAGCTAGATCAGGCATGATCGCAGCCGTAACAAGTACAAGTACCTAATCTCAGCACCTGTTGGTTCACTGGTTTGGAGAGTTCTCTGGTGCATGATAGACAGGAAGGGAGACGAGGTCAACGCTAGTGCATCCATCGTCACAGCACATTGGCGCATCCCCCACTGTAATAATTTGGACGCGTCTGAATCTACCATGACTTGTTAAAAGTTTTGTCTTGAACAGTTATATACTGACGCAAGAGCTCGGCATTTCTCGGGATTCGAGCCCATGGGCGGTATCCGTTATACGGCAGGTTGGCATCATGCCAGCCATATTACCCAACTTAAACCCCAATCGACTTTATTTGCACCTGTCATTTGGGTGGGATCAACAGGATAAGGAGCTGGATCGCCTGCTTTTATCACTATAAACGGCCAACTTCTTTTTTAAAGCTATGACGACACATTAGAAGTCGTGGTTTGGAAGGTTGCCCACCGGCGGGATAACTTTATCCTCATTTCTAACAAGGCTCAGATTATAAAGCCTACTTGATGGGGTCTTTGTGACAACTCCTATGTGTGATCTAAGCCCCCTCCCCTCTTTAAAATGTGGCCCGTGTGAATTAGAGACCACCAAGGTAAGATGAACTGTTTAACTTTGTCAGACATTTTACTCGCGCCCATCCAGTAGTCTGCACTTTAGCCTACCACTAGCATGCAGTGGGTTGTGCAAGAGCTAGTGAGACAAGTGTATCAAAAGCCTACTTCACTACGTAAATCCGCTGATAAGTTGTTATTGACGTTCGACTGTGGTGGGCTTCATTGTTGGGGATGAATGAACCGTTATGTTTGCATTGTGATACTTTTCCAGTGCATGATTAACCTGGGACATGTTTTTAATCCTAGAAACTCGTCAATGAAGTGTTCCAAACCCTCTGGTTCACGCCTGTGCGCGAGAAGGAGTCGGTAAAACTGTTGCGAAAAGTCATGAACATAACCGATGTGGTCGCAGCCTCCAAGGAGACGGGCTATGAGTGGTTTGAACAATTTCTGGAGAGCGTAAGTGTCCTATTTTTTCTTCTAACGCGAACTACGCGCTTTTCGCGACTTATGGTTCCTTTGAATTCTCCTTTTGAAGTTAATTCTAGTGTTTTGAGTAAGGCTTTGCTATGGGTTCCAGCTTTGTGGTTATTCACGCCGCTGGTTGTTCGTTTGCATACCGTTAATAATGTGTGCATCCCTCTAAAATGGGCCACGCGGTAGGTGCACTGAGCCAACACAGACACGGGCATTATTGGGGATGAGCACCCGGGACAAATGCCACACATACCACGCCTGGGCGCAGGCTCACGCTACGCCGGCCACCTGCGTCCTGCTACCTCCCATCTTCTTGACTGTCATGACACCGTGCCCGAGAGAGCGAGGGAATGGCACTGTCCCACTCTGGACTTGTAATGGTCTCAATCATTGCCGAGCGCTCTAGCAGGTTTAATGCATCTCGAATCCTCATTTGTGCTGTCTTCGGGTCATCCCAGTACATGGGTGTGCCATCTTGATTAGCGAGTAAGGTGGGCGCAGTTAATTCATTACCTTCCCACTCAGCTACGTTGCCTTTCTTGAGAGACAAATTCGAAATCTCTAGCGCAAGCACCATCAACACGCTCTCCGTGTAAAAGGTTGCCCCAAAATGGATCATTTTATTCTCCCCTCACAAGAGTCGATTCAGGATGTTCGTTGGTATGCACAACGTGTCCTAGAATATTTCGCATGCTTACCTTGATGGTCTCAATAGGCAAGATTGGAGTATTAGCCAGTTGGCTTTTTAATTGGGTCCTCTACCCACTTAAGTTAATTCCGTAGCCCTGAACCGGCCATTTAAAAGGAAGTCTGAATGTTGTAAATTGCATTGAACGCAGTTTTTTGTCAGTCCCCAGCCAGTTTTAGATGTAAAGTTGGCCTTTTCATTCCTCTCTACGCAGCTGCTCAGTAAAGAGGAAGGTGAAAAAGTCCGGCCGGTTGAGAAAGCCTGCGTGCAAATTGTGGAGTGCCTGGTGCAGAACATCATGCGCCTTGAGGAGATCCCGGGACAGACTAATCGCCTGGTCGCCTGCCTGGCCACACTTCATCTGTTCACGAAAATCAGACCCCAGTTGATGGTAAAGCACGCTATGCTTATCCAACCCTACCTCTCAATTCGTGGCCATGGTACCTCAGATGCTCACATTCTGCACTACGTAGCACGAATCCTGGAGGTTACTGTACCCCTCCTAGAGCACCCCAGTGAGACTTTTCTCGCTCAGTTGGAGGAGGACATGGTGCGGCTGACCCTGCGGCAGGGAAAGATTGTCCTTGAGTCTTGTGTGGCCTGCCTCGGCGCTGTGGTCAACCAAGTGTCAAAGAACTACAGCCTTACTCGTGACTGCTTTTCGCGTTTCTTCAATGCTCTGGTACGCTTCAAAGACGACTTAACGGCTGAACCTGAGAAACCTATCTCACCTCAAATTCGGCCATCCATTCTGCGAGCACTTTTCACTGTTGGACTTCTTGCAAGCACTTCGATCCCAACGTCTTTCAGCGAGGCACGCAGGTAGGTTGAAGGATTATCTTACAAGATTATTTCACCCTCGGTGTGAAAAGCTAGCCACCTCGCTGGAGCCGCTTACGTTCCTTCTTAAAAGACGCGACAAGCAGCCAACAAAATGTAATTTAGTGAAACGTGTCTACTCAATATGTGATAGTAGGTTGTTTATGAGTAGCATTATTTTTCCATTTGCAGCCGAAAATTCTTGACCAGGTGTTCGACACACTCATGTTCTTCTCCGAGCAATTGAAAACTGATTTGGAGATGCGCAAGAAGGCTCTGGCGGGTTTGGGATTCCTGTGCACCCGCCATCATGAGCTTCTCTGTGGATCCAGGTTGTGTAACTTCTATCACCATTTGCTGCAAGCACCTCACCCACCTCAATCTACTGGTTCTGCAGCCAATACCTCTTCTCGTCCGCAGTCCGATGGTTCAGTTGAACTCAAGAACCTGGTACTGGAGAACCTACTACATTTTTCCTCGAGGAAGAGCGCCGAATGTTAGAAGCTGACGCCAAGTGTGAGTTTGTCCTTTCGAGTTTTTCGCATCTATCCCTTCCAGCCCTCGTAAGCAGTCGTTCCGATCTTAGTTTTGCAGTCTGCCTCTGTTATGCCATAATTTCGTGTCATGTATTTCTATTGCAATGACGTTCACACGTCCTATTCACTTCTTTCAGGAAAGCAACTTGCTGCTGAAGGTATATTCACCGAGTTTTTATTCAGGACAGTTTCTTTTTGATCCGGAAGTTCTCTGGGTTTTCAAACGTAATCCAAAGTTTGAGTACTTTATTGTTTCGGTTGGATTTGGTAGCCGCGATTTCATGATTTAATCGTTTGGTTTCTATCAAGTACTGCTTCTTGTCATCATTATAACTGTCGTTTCACAACTGTATCTATCTTTCAGGGAAGGCCTGTCACAAAGAGGAGTCTCTCAAGATCATGGGTGACGTGGCCTCTGGCATCGGTAGCCACGTCGCTCAGGCCTATCTGAAGGACATCCTGGAATCCTTCTTCTCCCCCTCGCCTTCCGTGCGTCTCACCTCGCTCTCCGTGATCACTACAATTCTGCGCCAGGGTCTGATTCACCCAGTACAAACAGTACCCTATCTCATCGCTACGCAAACTGACTATGACCCGAACGTACGTTTCAAAGCGGAGACCCAGCTGCAGGAGATTGACAACAAGTTTCCCGGCTTCATAAGTGTGAGTTTTTTTTTCTCTCTCTCTCTCTCCCTTAGCTCTTGTGTGCCTTGTTCATCTCGGCATCCTCGTGGAATGTTAGCCAAAACTCTGTAGTTTTTCCTTTCAAAAAATACTAAATTAGCTGAAAAATGGTACTATTCAGTTATAAAAAAGTTTCCATTATTCTTTTGAGACAAAGAGATGTCTATTCACAAGCCTCGTGTCTGTCCATTTATTAATGCTGCTTAAAAAGTATTTAAAAGATCGTCCAGATCGATTTAAAAATTTATTGAGCCCTATTCGACGTCTTCCTACTAGCTACAAGCAGTGCGTGATTTTCTTAGACGGAACATATGCAGCATTTCATTTGGAAACTCTGAATGCAAGTTTAACGATGGGTTGGACTCGAAATTATTCGGGAACCGAAAGATTTTTTGCCGAAATATAAAATTTGAGGAAGACGTGATTTTATACCGAAGGAGAGGAGTTCAAGAAGGAATATTTTGTGGATGTTTTCTTAAAAATATGTTTGAATTTACAAGACTGTCAAAAATAAATGAGAAAAATGCACCAGTTAGTTTTTACAGAGATAAGTTTTTGCACGCGGCCGAAAATAAGCTCTTTCAAAATGCCAACATCCTGATGATGCTGCACGATGATTAATATTACAACCTTAATTAATCTTTTCGGACCAGAAACACTTCAGAACTTCGACTAACCTTTAATGAAATAGCAAATCTACTGTATTTGACATGACTTTTTGCTCAGGCCAAATAATGAATCCCAATATACGTTGTTCTCGCACTTGTCTTCACCTCGTTAACTAATTACCGCATATGACGTTGATCCCTCCGTTCATTCAGGTGCCGGTAGCATTCTGGCTTTGCTTTAAATACCCCGCATGACATTGAGTTTAAATAAAACGTTTCATGCTAAGAGCCATCTGCACGTCTGTTCGCAGTTGTCTGATATGCAAAGTCCCTTCACAAGTGCTTTTTTACATGTTTATCCTCCTAAACTGGCAATCGTCTTCAGGTTTTCAATGTTCTACCTGAAATTGCCACGTTAAGGCACCGCCTAACACGTGATGCTGGTGTCTGCCAGATAGTTTGGACTTAAGTGCTCTGTGATTTATTTTGCTACGCGAGCGTGCGTACACACTGCATGTTGGTGGTTTTCGATCCTCATGTACCAGGTTGGCATATTATACTAAGGCGTATTCTGCAAACGCTTCTGTTAGCAACCAACTCAACCGAATTTCAGTCCTCGTGAGCGGTGTTGGCGGCTGCACATTGCGGTCTGAAAATCTGCCAACTTGTGACGGATGTTTGATGTGAAATCGACACTCCTCCTGTCTGCCTGAAATCTCTGCTGAATATAACTTTGCGTCGCTTTATTTTAGATGAGAGCGACCCAGGGCGTCTGCATGTCTTTCCGCCTTCAAGCCGTGTTGCATGCGTCCGGTTGTCTGCATAAGACTGATGCTCGGCCGGATGAACCGGCAGCCGCCGCCGCGAGCGTCCCAGAAGGCACCAGTGCCACCTGTACGCCCCAGCAGACCCCTCAGAAGACGGCGTCTGCCTCCTCCACCAGAAGGTCAACCCGACACCACAATCAGCAGTCGCAACAGTCCGAGTCAGAGAACCTGTCTCAGGAGACTGTATCCGCGCCGACTGCAGTGGTGCCCGACTCTGGAGGCAGGACTCCCGCAGCGCTTCCTGTCGTCATCGATTACGGGGCCATTCGCGGTTCCCGCAATGTAGACAGTGACATCCCCTCCGCTCTGAACTCCCAGCTCTATTCGATGCTGCGAGGAAATCGTGGTCAGCGCCGCTCCTTCCTGAATGGCCTCTTAGCCCTTTTTGATGACTCGCAGGTAGGCGTTTCCAACTCCCACCCACGCGCTACTACACCAGACTTTTCGTTTTTCTGGCCCTCGGGCTCTTTATTTTAGTCGTAACCAGTTTTGTCCTTAACAAATGACTTTACCAGACTGCTGCTCTGAGTATACGAAGCACCATTGAAGTTTTAATTTCGTTACGTCAGGTCACGGCGTTGTCAATCAAGCCAATGTCAAATACTTCAATTGGAACCTAGAAAATTTGACTTATTTCCCAATAACTGGAACAGTTGTCAAGTTCGATATGTTTCAGGATATTTGGCGGTTTAAAACAATTCCGGTGCGGATTATTCATGCCAGCTGATCTCTGTAGGGGAAGGATTTAAAAAGGATTAGGAAACTCCCTGAATTTCTCACTTTAGTCTGCCCTGTGCCCTGGCAAATAGTATCAGGTCGACCTTAGACGAGTGTGCATGTATTGCTTCTTTAAAGGCCGTTCGTGTCATCCACCTTGTGTGTGTGGTTTAACCTTCGTTACAGGTTTTATCCTATTGTTCTGCTTCTCATTATTCGTATTCTAAACGCCCGTATATTTGTTTTGCTACGATGGAGAAATATGAAGTAAAAAAAGAAGAAAAGATAAACTGTCCACTTATAAATATCCTGTATGAATGCGTTCACTACCGCGCTGCTTAGAAGCTTTTCGTTTCAACCTACGAAAAAGCATTTATTGTCCCCAAGAAGTCTGAACTCCGACGCGCTACTCCGTCCAGCGTGGCTGCTTCGATCACGTCTTACATGCATCTAATTCGATGTTATTTTCTCACAAATAGCGTTTGTCGCTGGCACGGCTTGTCTACGTAGCCGACAACCTCGCCTTCTTCCCCTACCAGTGCCAGGAGGAGCCTCTCTTTGTGATACACCATATCGATCTCACAGTCAGTATGAACGGTTCAACTTTGTTGCAATCTGTGCGCGAGGCCCTCTTTCCCGAGTTCAAAGCCGCCCTTGAGGCGGCGATGGCTGCCCAGCGGGCTGCGGAGGCAGAATCAACAGCTGCTGCTGTTCCCGGTATCTCGGACGACCATCCCGCCATTCAACAGCAAAATCAACAAACGACCGCCTCAGAGGGCCGACAGACTCGGGCGGAATCGGCAGCGGCCACCCCATCGAAACAATCGCTTTTTAAGCTCACCGCTTCGGCCTCCTCTTCCTCTGTGCTCAATGTCGGTCGCGAAGGTTTGTGACTGTCTGATTTGTCCTCTCTGATGCCTTGGCGCCTTCAAGTGGTTATGGTGGAGATTAGACCAATCTTGTGCCCTTTCATATGCCCCACGGGGTAACACTCCTGTTCGCGACTGATCAAGTCCTTTCCATGAGTTAATTTCCGTGGAAATTCATGCGCGCACTTAGAGTAAATCCTTCAGAACCAACTTTTTCAGGCTCGGTCCGCTAGTTGATACGAATCTTTGAGCAGAAATTCATCCGTTGCTGCGGAATAAGCGCGTCATATTCTCTAGCTGCTTACATCTAGACAGTAGTATAGCCTAAGTAATTATTTACCATACTGACAGCACAGGTAGTCAGTTACTACAGCAACGTCTGAAATGCGTTTTTTATTATCACTATCTCAAAGAAGCAAACTTGCCTGAATTAATTTCTAATTGGAAATATTGATTCTTAGAGAAAATCCCAACTGATTAATTTGTTTCTTTCAATGAAATGCTACGCTGTGCTCTCATTCACTGACACTTTATATTTTGGCACACTTTTTGTCACAGGCCAGGTTGGACGATTAAAACTATACACTGCATTAGATTAATTGCGGCACTGTGTGCGTTAGTGCTCACGCCAGTTTATTTGCTGACAAGGATCAATATGCACGTTCATGCCTCTGCTTTTTTAGCCACATCGAGTTTCAATTCTTCAATCACCTCGCTGTATGTAGACGAGGAAAACGAAGATGCCATGGTCACCCGTCTCGTCTCCTCCGGACCTGCCGGTTTCGCCGCAGTTCGGAACGCGGTTCACGCCAGTCGCGCCTGCTTGCTACTGCTAAACTTGAAGCAGTACCTGAAGGATGTCTACGGAATGACAGACAGGTATGACTGAGGGGAGGTCCTCTAATGGTCTTCTTTCTGTTTGTTCTGGAGTCCCTAACACCTACTTCTTTTTTGGGGAAAGCATACAAAGCGGTTTTTCAGTTGTACAGTCAGTGAAACGTGAAAAGGAAATTCTTAAATGCGTTTTTGGCTAGGAAAGATTACTTTAAGTGTGGTTTTACTATCGCTCGCCATACGGTAAAGTCTGATATTTCAGACAGGCCAGGATGCCGGCTTTCAACTGCCAACAAAACTACAATCTATAAAACTATCATAGGCAGATAGGCCTACGATAGTAGCTACTGTGCGGCTGCTGGTGGGGCTCGAAAGTGAGCCCAAAGTCATAAAGGAACGAGTGAGTTCTGTTAGCGATCGGGAAGCGCTCATCAACGATTGTCAATATTCCCGATCTGAACCGGCAGGACAATGAGCCCCTGACTCAATGGTTACAGTGTTTGACTTCTGATCAACAGGTCGCGAGTTCGAGCCCCGGGCGCCGCAGCACCTGGGGTTTGGTATGGCTGGCTGATGACGGCTAATGAGCTGCAAATGGCTAGTCCAGTATCCCTTGGCTTTGTCGGCTATGTTCGTCTGTCTATGCTACTAAATGCTGTGTGGCTGCTGACGGGACTCGGCAATGAGCCCCAAGGCAGGACGGAACGAGTGAGTTCCGTTAGCGATCGGTGAGCGTTCATCAACTAATGACAAAATATCCTTTTTGTGCTTGTCATATTCAAATTTTATACTTGAAGAAATGCCATCTTGGTTTTCAAAAAGGTTGATTATGAGATTTTTAAGACCGCAAAATGCCCGTTCAAGACGCGTCATATCTGTACGTTTATTAATGCCCCTAATTCGGTATGAAACATATCCACGTCCATTGAAAAATGTACATTTTCTCTAGAACTTATTGGAATTAATGATTTCATTGAAAATCAATAGGAATCTCCTGTGGTTTTTCAGGCGGTGATAAAGACCCGTGTTAGAAATATGTTGGGATTATGCTGCAGGATGATAAATGTGAAATTCTCCTTTCGCCTTTCAGCATTTTGGGCCAACATTTCATGACTGTATTTTGCTGATATCAGTCATGATGATCATTATAAACGATTCTCTTTCTTTATTCTCGCCCTCTAGTAAAGTTCAGAAGTACTCCCCTACGGACTCTTCTAAACTATGGGAAAAGCAACTGACACGTCGGTCCGGTGTCCGTTTCGTGCCTACTCTCTGTCTCCGTTCTGCTGCTGAGGAGATCGCTGAGGTGGCAAGCAATGCTATTGCTCCGCGAGCGGTGGCCTCCTCCGACGAAAAGGCAGTAGCTGAAGCCAACAGTGGCTCTGCAGCGGCGGAAGAGCAGCAGTCGTTTGCAAACACCGCCTCCAACGCACAACCCGAGGATACACAGGAAATCAGTACGGAGGCTGCCCGCGCTCTGGTCTTTGAATTCCTCGAGTTCCGCAAGCTCATCCTGTCCATTGATCCACCGGACGAGGATGATACCCTAGATACCTCGATGAACGCTGGCGAGGTTGGGCAGTCACTCCAGGCGGGTGATACCGCCACTGGTACGGATGAATTTATTAAATGCCACGGTGTTTTCAAATATACGCACACTTCCAGAAATGGCTTCAGCTTCCAGTACCCATGGTAACGCTACTCAACTGCGGCCTCTCATACCACCCCTTGCAACCGAGCAGTTAAGCTGATTACAGAGGCTTGTCCAATTTAAAGAGTTGATGTCGTAACGCCGCGAGTTAGGGTATTTTGTGAGACAGTTGTGTTGCCTCCGCCCCAACTTGCCTTTCTTTTGCATTAAGTTCGCATCTGACGGCCAGTATTTTTGCCTCTGTTTTAGTGACGCGAACCTTTTCTGAATAAGTGTTCTGCGGAGGGGAGGAATTAGTGTGACCTTTAAATAATATCCACTATTTGCTGTTACTCAAGTAAGTTCCGCGACAAAATGTTTGAGTCAAATAAGGGGGCGGGCGAATTATCCTAAAAAAACGGTTCCAGCACATTCGACTAGTCGACCTCAGTGCGGTTTTCGTTTTAACGCACTATCCCAAACTCTGTCATATTCGGCTAGTAATTTTACCTCCAGACCATATGCCGCGCCTCATCCTTGGAGTACTTGCTTTTTTGTAGACACTGTGCCGACGCGTCTCCCTCCGGGCCGCACACTCGTCCCCCAGACGCATGGAAGGTCATCCGATGAAGAGGATGAGAACTCAGATGATTCAAATGTAAGCCTTGTTTTATTTTTTTTTCATTTGGATGCGCTTATATTCATGAGATTTCTTGCTAACTCATGCTTTGCAAGCGACATTTTCCATACCAGAAAAGTGGTCTTCTGTAGACAGGGTCTTTAGGTTACCGCAGGAGATACCGGAAATCTGAAGGGACACTTCTGTCTGTGAACCTGTCTCGAATTGGGCAAAACTTTCGAAACTAGAGGCGCCGGTCCGCGTTACGCAGATCTAACGATGAATTCGAAGAAGCTCTGCTGCAACGATATTTGCAGTCCCAAAAATATAACAGAAGATCGCTGCCATAGATAATAGGCGGAATGCTTGTTCCCCTTAGTCTTCAAATCTTTTACAGATATCCTCTTAACATAATGATTCATCTTCCTACCCAAACCAAACTCTGATATCGCAAAGACCGTTTTCAGCAGGAGTCATTCCTGTCATTTCGCTTACTGAGTGCTAATGAAACTCACTCGTTCCGCTCTGCCTTGGGGCTCACTCTCGAGCCCCCGTCAGCAGCCGCTCAGCGGCTAGTAGTAAAACAGACAGATGAATACTGCTGGCAAAGACAAGGGAGATTGGAATGGCCATTTTCTGGCTTATTAGCCGTCGTCAGCGAGTCATACTCAACCCCACCCGAGGCTCGAGCCCGTGACCTGTTGATCAAAAGTCCTGCTCTCTAACTATTCAGTCATGGAGACTCGTCTTGCCGGTTTAGGTCGGGAATACTGACTGTATTCGTTGATGAACGTTCACCAATCACTAACTGAACTCACTTGTCCCATTCATAACCCGTTGACAGCCGTAGCAGAAAATAGAGAATGCACCGCAATGTTGGTGCGTGGTTGGCGCAGCCATTTCTGTCTCGGAAGCTGCCTTGATTGGGTTTCACGCTTAAGTCACGAAAACCTTTAGTCCGTTGGGAAAATTGTAGTGGCATCTACTTTTGCACCAAATTCTATACACTCATGCTACCTAGCCGCATTTTAAATCTACACGTAACGCCTCTTGTTTCCTGTGGTTCCACTTCAAATCGTTTCATATTTATCCTCAGCGGCAGTTCGTCGCGGAATCTAAATCTGATATGGTAGTCGTTTATTGCTGTGTGCCTCCTGAAGCATGGCAATTTTTTCTGACCTTTAATGGGCATTTGTATCTGATTTATTTTCTTGTCTCCTTCAATGCCAGGCCGGAGGCGCTTCGAGACTGCTACTGGCCCAGTCAGCACCTCAACGCCGTCGAGGAGCTAGCGGTAGCGCCATTGCTACTAGGAGTGCACGTGTCACCCGACCCACGCCCACAAAAAGACGCAGCACCCGGCAAAAGCGAATGCGGGTAAGTGATGACAGGCAGGCGTATACCTATCTCGTCCACTGCCTACTATGGCCACCTTTGCCTCTCTCTCCCTCCCTCCTCTCTGAGGCCGACTCATTTGGAGTTTAGTAAGCCTGCCGCCAATCATGCCGACCTGACGGAGGTCGAAGGCTTATAGACACGAATAGGGGCATGAAACCCACCGCAGTTCTACCAACTTCAAACTGCAGATTCAAAATCTTTCTTCAGGCGGAACTCAGGCAGCCTTCCGTCCTAACAAAGAATGAAGTCGTTTTACCTGCGTAACAATTATTTTATGAGGGTAAAGCTCCGGCAGATGGTGACTGCTCCTAACACACATGGTTTAAGGCGGAAACGTTTTTCTCCAATTAAATCTTTGCGATTTACTTTGATGTTAATCGCGGTGGCGGTGGGGGATGGCTGTCTTCGTTTAATTACCCTAGCATAGAATGTCGCTTTCCCCTCCCAATATTTATGAAGGAGCTAGTTTCCGTCCCCAGGCGTACCTGTAACGAGGTTCTTTGGAGTCTGGACTCTTCGTAAAACTTACGAGATCTATTCCTCGCTCCCCTTCCCATTCCAAATCGAATTTTCTTAAATTCCACAAGTACAGATCTGCAGCAATCTAGTAAATTGATCTGACGTCTGTCGTCTTCTTGTATTTCGCATACGCTGTAATCCTTGCTGCATGGATTAGCCGGTTTTCTTGAATTTGAAAGATATCGGTTGTTGAAGGGTAATTTTGTCTGGGGTAAGAAGTGTTGCGACATCTTAGAAATTATACCCTTGTTTTTGACAATGCAATCGGTAAAGGCTCCGTGTCTTGGTTATTCATTGTCGTAATGTAGCACTCTCACCTTTTTTTCTCCATCCTAGGTGGTGCTCTCGAGTGACGAGGACTCTGAATCTCCCTTCGAATCCGAAGCATCTGACGCCGACTCCTCCTAGCGCTTGCCCTAGGGCACACGGTACCCAACCCCACGGCCTTCACAATCGATTGACTGCCGCCGCTGTTTGCCCCCTCCTCCCCCTAACCCCTCAGCCTCACATGCCGGCCTTCGTTCAGTCTCCTCTCCTCCCCCAGCTTCCTCTTCCAACCCTACGCACACACGAACCGAACCGGCAGTCTGTGTTATAGGACAAACAACTTCAGGTCTCGTAAATGGCAGCATCACTTTGCGCAACTGCAAGCACGGTTTCGCCTCCAGTGGGAGGGCACGTCAATCCCACACCCACCCGCTAATTGAACGCGTAGTACACGTTTACTCACTTATATAGACACTTATACAAACAGCCCTGTATTAGCGCCTCTGTGTGCTAACTTGTATAGAGACCAATGAATAAGCATGGGCCCAGCCCCCTCCCCAGTCGCCGCGCCGCGCCACCTGATGACTACTACAGAACTACTGTAAATATCTATATATGCATATATATATACATATCTCTGAAGTGGGTTACTGCCGATCCCCTCCAATCAGACAGCTCGGTCTGGCTTTGCGCGGGTTTGCATGCACTCTGTTGTATAACTTGCCCTTTTTTAAATTATCTGGCTTCTCTTTGGATTTTTTGCTCTGGTTTCGTTTGCTTGTTTTTTTTTTCTTCTAATCCCCTTTACCTCGGACACTGTCACCACCATCACCGTAACGAGGAACAGCCCAGTACTAAGTGCAACGGTGTGCACCAGCCCAACTATGTATAAATATATTTACTCCCTCCCCCCCTCCTCCTCCTCCCCACTCTGGATCACTGCAGGAACCAAGTGAAGCTCTTGATTGTCCACCGGCAACTCCCGCACCTCTCTGGTCTATCATATAAACAAGTGCGTCTCTTGAGTTCTCCCTCCCTGACCTCTGTCGCGTACAATCACCGGCTGTCCTTCTAGCGTCTATCTCCTGTACAAAAAGACGACTTGTTTTTTCTCGCTTCTCAATCCATTCTTTTAAATAAATTACAAAGGAAAAAGAGATTGACTTTTTATCTCCTGATCCTTCGCGATTCTCTGGTCACCGTGAAGTTCTGCGTGAGCTAGTCATCCATCAGACAAGTGCATTGCATCACGAACTCAGGTAGCTTTGCAACTAGGTGCCCTGCAGTCGAGTGCAACCGTCTCGCAGTGCTGAGAATGTTTCAATAGGTTACACTGTGAGATCGCAGCCAGAATGTGTTCAGCCCGTGTTTTGAACTTTTCCGACAGGTACAGTCACCTGTGACCGGAAACTTGCGCTGTCGGTAGTCTCGACCCAGCCAGGGAGTGCACTGCGTCATCGAACCCAATTTCCATCCCGTCTTCCTGTACTCGTTTTCTCCTAACAGTTTTCCCCACAAATGACTCATCTGCTTCCATGTTTGCAAACTCACCATACCAAGAATAGCCGACCTCTATCGCAGTCGGCGGATAGAAAACTCCAGAGCGGAGTCGAACCCCTCTGGGCCAGAGGTGTGTCCCAAGTGAATTCTCACCACTCATGTTTTCCGATGGTTCCCTCGATGCCGCCGTCGTCGTCATTCAAGACTGGGTTCAAGGGAGCTTGCAGTCTCGATGATTTCAACATCAGGTTAGCTTAGCAATAAGGGCACTTGAGCATCTTTAGACTGGATATCAGTTGAGGCAGTCATGCCTGGCGATCGCAAACGTGGGCGAGTTGCTGCTCAACCCGAAACGTCGTGTCCAACTATCAGCGAACGTTGGTCGTCTCTGAGCGTTTAATCAGACAATTTTGAGGACTAGATAATCTTCAAAACTCCCAGCACAGCCTTCTCGTATCTCCATTAGCTTCTTTGTATCTGTGATTTCAGGCAGCTTTACTATAGAGTTCGTCGTCGGAGTGCGTGGTTGTGCAACGCCGATCCCTGGGGCGAACGGGTTGTGCACCATCCGCCGTTCAGAACATTTTATTGGAGATTCAATCCCTTCAGCGACGCCTGCTGTGACCTTATCACTTGAGGGGTATTCTGGTGAGGTGTTTTTTTTCTCTCAAGGATAGTTTTATTCTACGTCAGGACGGTGAATCAGTTAGAGACGGCAGTCCATGTCAATGCGAGAATCCCCGATCCGATTCGATTCCCGGGAAGTATGTTCAGAAGAAGTTGACTCGATCGCTAACGTTTTCTCCTGTCATTTGCCTAGGGGGGAGGGGTGGGGAAAAGAGACAGCTGGTTAAGAAGAAGTAGGCGCCATCTCTGCGATAAGAAGTGTATTCTTCTGACGTTTCGAATTCCTACTCGAACCTATCTTCAGAAACAGTATCAGATACGGGTACTTCGTACACAGGCAGTTGCAGTATTTATAGGATGCAGTCGGCATGCTTCTACATACCTATGACAATTAGCGGCTCCCCATTCTTCGAGGATGATTTCCCTCTGGTGCGCTAAGGGCTTGGTAGTCGTATATGGGCTCTTATCTGCTGACATTTCATCACTCGTGTTGGATGTTGGTGTGGTGATGACTCGGCCACCACTTGGCTCACCGGAATTGGCGTTTGAAGATGGGTTTGCCTGCGCGCTCCCCATGGGGCTGATTGTGTTAGTCAAGCGAAGTCTCAACGCTGCATATGGGTTAGGGAGGTAATTGCACTTGTTGATGGACTGGGGACCCGCAAAACCATGATTCAAGCAACTCGCGGCTCACGCGATTATCACCTCTTGCGAGAATTTCAACTTCAGCTAACTTTAATTTGTAGCCGGTTCATGCCAAATGAGCCGTGACTTGAGAATTAGCGTCATTCTGCCGCAATGCAGCCGCGTGTTCGGCAATACGCGTCTGAAGCAGTCTTCCAGTTTATTCGACCTAGTTGCTTTGCCCGTAGCTGCACCAGATCCGATGAACAACTCCAGATGTTTCTTGCCGTGGCAGTGGGTCTTTTGGTTTTATTACCTGACGCTGAATGGTACCCTCCGGTCTGTGTGCGACTCCAACTCCAAGTGGCGCCAGAAGGCGGCTGACGGCCTCTGATATGTTTTTGACGTATGGAGTCGCACGCCAACATTTGCGATTCGGTGTGATTTTGTCGCTCGTCTCGGTTGTGTATGCACCGGTTGGCGAAGTTGTGTGGGTAGCCATTTTCTCTGAACACCCGTCGAAGACATTGTAATTTGGTTTACAGGCCCACAGTCTGTTAACACGTGCAATGACCTCCCAACCCATATTCGGTGTTGAGACTCAGTTTTACCAGAGCAATTGGCCACTTGGGGAGCGCTCAGTCGAACACATTTTCCAGAGCCAGTGAGCCGGTGATCCAGATGGCCGAGCAACCATCATGCCAACCCCCAACACCGGTGATGAAATTTCAGCCGATAACGACTCGCATGCCGTCCATGAAACAATTAACGCACCAGAGAGCAGTAATCATCGATGAAGGGGAGCCCTTAATTTCCATAAGCGTACAGTAGCATAGCGACTGCATCCTATAAATACTGCAACTCCCTGTGTACAAATCACCCGTATCGGACACCTTCTCTGATTATGGGTTCGCGCTGGACGCTATATCGGCATGTTGAGACGCACTGCAGTGAACCGGAAGACAAAAGGTGGCCGAATTAAAACTATCTTCGACGGCTGCTCAGAGAAAATGGCTACTCGCTGCTTCGTCAACCAGTGCAGGCGCAAACGGGACGAACGACAAAAGTGCACCGAGTCTAAATATTGGCGTGGGATTCCATATGTCAACAACGTATCGGAGACCGTCAGCAACCTTCTCGCACCACCTGGAGTTGGAGTCGCATACAGACCGGAGGCTACTACTCGGCGTCAGATAATAAAACCAAAAGACCCACTGCCACGGCAAGAAACATCTGGAGTTGTTTATCGGATCTGGTGCAGTTGCGGGCAAATCAAGTACGTCGGAGAAACTGGAAGACTGCTTCGGACGCGAATTTCCAACAGATCCGATAAAGAACTCCAGATGTTTCTTGCCGTGAAAGTTGGTCCTTTGGTCTCATTACCTGACGCCAAATGGTGGCCTCCGGTCTGTGTGCGACTCCAACTCCAAGTGGCGCGAGAAGGCGGCTGACGGCCTCCGAGACGTTTTTAACGTATGGAATCCCTCACCAATATTTTCGGTTCGGTGCGATTTTGTCGCTCGTCTCGGTTTGTGTATGCACCGGTTGACGGAGTTTTGTGGGTAGCCATTTTCTCTGAACAACCGTCGAAGATATTGTAATTTGGCTTCCGATTCACTGTAGTGCGTCTCAACACGCCGATATAGCGTCCTTACGCAACTGCTTTGTGGCTAATTGGGTGGTTGATGTAAAAATTCTGTACTTGCATCGTATTTGCTGCTTTCCTGAACACTTTGGTCTTTGGGCCACCACAATCTTTGCGGCAGACGAGGAAGGCCAGCTGGTTGTTTTATTCCTTCTCCATCGTAAATTGTATGTCCGGGAAGACGCTGTTGAGACATTCTTTGAACGTGAGTACCTGATCCCGTACGATAATGACGAATTTATCATCCACATGCCGAGCCCAGATTTTTTGGTCTGTGGTGTCGTAAAACCAGCGACTCCAACCGCTGCAAGACCGCCTCGGCTATGAGTCCTAAAATTGGCGAACCCATTGGCTTCCCTTTTCATCTGCTCGTAGAGTGTTCCGTCAAACGGGAAGTACGTCCGGAGACAGAACTTCAGGAGCTGAAGGGCTTGGGTGTGTCCGAGGCAATTCTCAGTTTCATCTTACTTGCTGCATAGGAGTAGCTCAACGGTCTCGACTGCCAGGTCATGTGGAATAGAAGTATAAAGGGACGTGACATGAAAAGATACCACGACGTTGCTTTGCAGGAGGCTTACCCCTTTAAGTTTCTCCAAGAATTGTGTTGAGGAGCTGACTGTGGTGTCCGAATCAGCGGTCAGACACCACATTCAGCTCCTCAACGCAATTCTTGGAGAAACTTAAAGGGGTAAGTCCCCGGCCAAGCGACGTCAAGGTATCTTTTGACAGCACATCCCTTTTTACTTCTCCGTAGGACCTGGCAGTCGAAACCGTTGAACTATTCCTATGAAGCAGGCCATATTGGTCGCACGAGTCGGTGCCTATTCAAAAGTATAGGGGAAAACCTCCCGGCATGGCTGAGAAAAGACGACGTTAAGACCATAAACAGCGCTCTTTTCGCATACATTGTGGACCCCAAAGAATCCTTCCGCGTGATTTTAAATGTTCTACCTAACTATCCGAATTCAGCGTCTGCTAGCAACAGCAGAAGCCACCGCCATCAGGTTGAGGAAGCCGGTCATGTGCGCACAAAAGAACCTCCTGCAAGCTTCACGCCTAACAGGGCCAACGACGGCTTAATCACATGCACTCCGCGTCGTCTCCTCTGTTCCCCCTCCCTGCGTGAACGACTCCACCAAATCCTCACTGCTGCTTAACCAGTTGTCTCTTATCGCCACCCCCCCCCTCCTCTATTAACACGAATCACTAGTATGACGAGACGAACATTATTGATCATATATTTTAGCTTGTATTCCGTTCCCATGTACAGTAGATGACCTAAATCATGCAGTGTGATCGAAATTTGAGGTAGTAGTTTAGCGTACATTCTTCTTGCTATTTTGGTTTTTTGAGTGGATTTTGTGCTCATACAGTCTTTCAATATTATATATTGAAGGATATCGGGTAGGATTTGGGCGAAATCGGTGGTTGCTAGTTATCCAAAAATATCATATGCTATTTAAGACCACAGAAAAACCTTGTCGTTTTTGTGCGGCGTGCTATAAAAGAACATTAATATAAGCAAAAAGGTTTTAAAATAACTCCCTTGGGTGAGTGGAAAAGATAATCTTAATTAAATGAAAATCAGATGAAGGCAAGTGTAATGAATCGCATCGTTTTCCAGAAACGCGAAATGAATTCATCTTCAAAAATTATAGAAGTCAAGTAAGATCGTACTGCTGATGGGTAACAACCGTGAAACAGCCACCTGCATCTTGCCTGTTGCAATCTTAGCAACATACCTATTTAAAAAAATTTTTCAAGATTCTGAAGCCAGTTAAAGAAACGTTGTAATTAACTCGTTTACCAGAAATTTTAGCTATGGCAAAAATTGGGACCCCAACCAAAATAGGTACGAAAAACTGCGGAGACGGACGCCTAGAACAACCTACGGTAAAATGGAAGCATGCGATCAGAATTTTTTTGTGCAATGTAGTTTCCTCTAATCCAGGATTAACGAACTTAATGGGCAGAAGATCAGCGTTTCTCACAAAATCTTAGTAAATATTCTGTCACTCTTTGGTGTATTTGCAAGCTTAGAGCAGGGCAGTTAAGCAAAAAAATACAGTAGATTGCCTAACTCCTGAAATGTCTACATCAGAATTGGAGTTAGTAGCACGGCAGGCATTTTAAGGAGTTGGTTCTGTTGTACTAAATTTGAAGCACAAACAGCTGTTTAATAATAAAGAGTTCACTTCAGATCAGTTTATTGATGTGAAAACTGTGCTAAATGGGGCAAAATCCGACGTTTTGTGCTATGCAGGAATTTTCCTACGCTATTAAAAGCTACGGATTAAAGCCGGAAAAAAATGGAATATATCCCTTAGGTGAACGGAAAATTTTGTTTTGTTTTCATGAAAATCAGGTGAATGCAGGTTCAAGAGATCACATTGTTTTCGGAAAAAAACGAGGGCAGATTTAGTCTAAAAAATTAAGTTGTGCAAATTTGTGACGTTTTGTTCCAAAACAACGATGTAACAAACTTTTGTGAATGTGCTTTTTTTACCACATCGATAATAAGGACCTTAAACGCGCATATATACCGCCACTTTTCGCTATCGCGGCGTACGCGAAGCCTGTCATGACAATTTCAGTCTACAGTTGACTATAAATGAATAAGGAAACTTGAAACGGAAGGGGCAGAAAACTGATAGTTTATCTCAAAATCATAGTATATATTCGGACACTCACTTGTGCGTTTGAAATCTTGCAAGTAGACTGAGAAGTAAGCAAATATATCGAGAAACGCTTCAATAGAAAGAGAAAAGTGAGTTCTTATATTTTCAAAAGACATTGTATCCCTATTTTCAGCGAAGTCGGAAAACCAGTCAAACGTTCCCAGTTTTTCCTTGAGGTCACTTTGGAAAAATATTAATTACGCAGTCGTTCAAAAGCAAAACGTCTAATAAAAGCGCTTTTGAAAAAGGTAACTTATTATAGAATTTTTTTTAACTAATTATAGGCATATATTTTCCAGGCTTTTGTTGTGGACGTTCATCTTTCCCGGCAGCAAGTTTTCATGTTTGAGTGAGTCTACAAATATGACCCAGACGGCCATCTGCATTAGAAGGAATGCCCAAAAAGTCACTGCTTTGATAAATGCTTTTAAGAAATATCTTATTTTGAAAGTTTTACCAAACACATCGAGTGGATGCTACCTTTAGGCGCAGTCTACTGAAGACACTGAAAATCGTAAAGAATTCACCCCATTTTCAAAGACTATTCGAAATAGTAATAGAGAAATTTAACAATAGAAATTTCCTATTTATATACACAAAATGGTACGTTTACGATTGCACCTGACGATTCTATTTAAATCTATTAGTCAGTGACCTGCCTGTGAACAGGTGAGCTTATCAAATATTATATGATTCGGACGTTTCTATCGGCGCAATCAAGCAAAAATCTGCTTGCCTTGGTCGAATGCATCTAAGACAACGTACAAACGGAAGAAAAACTGCAATTTCTCATGAAATGGTGTTGGAATATATACTCGCTTGCTAGGCTTCTTAATGACGGTCATACTTTACGTTGCGCTTAATCTAGGTGAATATGTATGTACAAAACTCTGAAAAAGACTATTTTCAAAATTAATTATACTTTTTCTGCTTTATTCACTCGTTTAGTTTCATGGACAGGCTTCCTATAAATTTACATCTTCAGTTTACTCAACTAGATAAATATTTCGCCTTTACGTAATTTTTACCTTTTCTAAAAAATAAGTAATTCTAGGCAATGTAATATTAATTTGTAAACACCAATAAGCCTTATTTGTCCTAACGATCGATTCATTATTGATGGAAAATTTTGGTGGACGCATTGTGCGCTGATTTCGCGTAACGGGCCGTAACTCATGAAATCCATCAGATTTAATGAGTTAGGACAGCTACTGTATATCGGAAAACGCTCCAATATAAAGCAAAAGGCGAGTGCTTCATTTTCAGCATGACATATATCGCTTATTTTCAGGGAGGTGAAATACGGTCAAGCTTCCACCTTTTCTCCTGGACTAAACCTTGGAAAAAGGTAAAATGCGCATATACTCGTCAAAGTAATATCTAATTAACTCGATTTTAACGAAGAACCTTATAATGAAAAGTCTTTTTTTAAATTTATTGGATTTCTGCCCAACAGGTCACGAGTTCGAGTTTCGGGAAACGCAGTGCCTGGGGTTGGGTATAGCTAGCTGATGACGGCTATTAAGCCAGAAATGGCCATTCAATTTTCCCTTATCTTTCTCTTCTTATTTTTCCGAACCTGAGGTGTACTTTCAGGAGCAATTCCGGAAGTATTCATTACTCATCACAACCTTAGACGCATTCGGTTAGATGATTACATGGAAATACGATAGAAAGCCGCTCTTTCCAAACGTTTATTGAAGTTGAGCATGTAAATGCATAGGAAATTACAACAGAAAAAGTAAATAGCTATATTATATTATCTGACAAAAGAGGATGAACATCGCATGGCTAACCATGAAGGGATGGATTGTGACAAAAAGGAATACAATGAGAAGCTTCAAAACGAACGAAGCTCAGTGAGATCGGTCCCATCCATGTACCTCGCTTGGTCTGAGTAAAAAAAATGATTCCTTCTGTTCTACTTGGCGTTCACCCTCAACCTGCACATCGACAGTTCGACCGTCGATTTCGACGAGGTCCACCGTATGCTCCACACCAGGTGGTGCAGGGACGGTAACTTGCGCGTGAATTAGTTTTAAGTAATAGTAGCCTTGCGCTGCAGCTACCGCACCGTCTCCTACTCCCCCACCTGAGCCCGGTGTCAAGACAGTGTCAAGAAGACCGGAGATGGAAGAGGGCGCAGGTGCCTGCCGCAGCCGGAGCCACCCCTGGGTATACCACCACACCAGACTCGGATCCCACGGAGTGGGAGTGCCATCAAGGCCACATTAAGAAGGAGCTATTGCAGCCTGACTCTCAGTCCGCCAGTCAGCCACTCCACACAAAAAACACACATTGGGCTGACCACGCGGTTCGATTTATCCCGTCAGTTGGCAACCTTCCAAGCCACGGCTTTTAGCGCACCGTGATAGTTTCAAGCGCATCAGATTGTTTATAGTGAGGAAAATGCGCTGAGCATTTCGATCTCACTCCTCCCCCACCCCCACAATCAGAGCACTGTCCGAGCCGGTCAGTTGTCTGAGGTGGGAGTGGGCGCATTGGCTGATGAGTCGGCGTACCCCTCTTCGCGTGCCACAGCACGACCTGGCCCCCATAACGCACACACCAGGATTTACTTTCTCAGGGGATATGGACAAGCCATCGCCGTCTAACTCCCAGCCCACTGGTCAGACACTCGACACACACAGCACATAAACTGGGCCGACGGCGTGGTCTGGTGTAAGCGTCAGATTGGCAGCCTTCCCAAGCCACGGTTTCTAGGAAACCATGATTTTTTCAGGTACGTTCTGATGATTGTGATGGTTTTGTCGATGTATTAGTGTAGATGGTGTGCGCTCATGTGGCTTAGCCTCCGGTGGTTTACCGCAGATTGTCATGGAGGCGCATGTGTCCTAATAGGCAACATGCGGCGAGTAAATGTGCGGGAGCAGTGAGGGTAGTGGAGGTCGGCGCGGCGACTGCATGTCGGAGCCCCAGGAACTTGTTCACCAGCCTCCGTGCGATGGATTCGCAGGTGACCGACCAGGCCAATGTGTGAGTTGAATTTGCGGGCGCATTGTGGGGAAAAGAAATCGGTAGAGGCTGGGGGTGTCATTCATGGTAGTGGGGGTAGCAGTGGCGGTAAGAATGGCAGGATCGGAGGGTGTGCTTGATGTATCGGTGTTGTTGGCATTGCGGTGAATTCCGCTGTCATGGATGCGCATGTGACCGAATAGGCGCATGAGATGAGTGAATGTGCGAGGACAGTGAGGGCAGTGGAGGCGACGATCTCTGCTCTGTGATGGTGCTCCAGACACTGGTTCACCAGTCTGTGTACGATGGATTCGCAAGTGACCAACCAGGCCGTTGCGTGAGGTGAATTGCGGTCGCAGTGAGAACCGTTAAGGAGAGAGTCCCCATAGCTGATGGTGGTGGTAGTGAAGGCGAAGTTGGTGGTGGTTGCGGTAGTGGGGGTAACAGGCGATGAGTAGAGGGAATTGATGCCAGGCGTGAGGGTGGGGGAGTCTGAAGGAGGGTGGACAGAATTTGACGTAGAAATTGGAATTGTCGGGATTGTTGGTGCATTGCGTCCAAAGATGTCCAACCAGGCCGATTCGCGCGCGGAAGATGCGTTGACGGCACGGGCATGTTGGCAGGGCCTGGGCGTCGACGATGTTGGTCCGGGGCGCTGGTGACTTTCGTGCTGCTCTTTTGGCCTAGGCGGCGGCGATCGGTTGGCTTCATAGATTGCTGAACTAGTCTTCACTGATTTTCTCCATGCTGGTCTATCCTGGGTGAGATCCTCCCAGGTCACCGGATTGATTTGCACTTGCTTCAGCGATTTCTTCAAAGTGTCCTTGTAGTGTCATTTTGACCTCCCTGCCGACGAGAACCCGTAGCGACATCTCCGTAGAAAAGTCATTTGGGTAGTCGCTCGTCGTCCATTCTTACCAGGTGGCCACTCCATTGCAGTTGCATTTGCCTCAGCATGGCGTAGAGGCTGAGGATTACGGTCCGCTCCAGGACTTCCGTGTCCGGTATCCTGTCTTGCCATCTCAGCTTCAGTATTCTGCAGAGGCAGCTGAGATGGAAGTGATTCAGCTTCCTGGCATGGTTCGAGTAGACGGTCCAGGTCTCCGCTCCGTAAAGAGTGTCGTCAAGACGACAGCCTTATATATCTTCACTTTGGTGTTCAGGTGAATACCATGGCGATTCCACACGGAGGCCTGCAGCCGGTCGAAGGCCTGACTAGCTTTGGAGATCTGTTGGGCAACCTCGTCCTCGATTCTCATGTTGCGTGACAGCGTGCTTCCTAGATAAGCGAAGGTTTCCTCGTTTTTGAGTTGAGCACCGTTGACATTGATTCGGGGAGTATTGTATTCCGCGCTGGGTGGCGGCTGGTGCATGGCAAACCTTTTGGCTGTACTGATTGCTAATCCAAAATCATCGCAGTTTGTGGCGAAGAGATCCATACTCCTTTTCATGTCCTCCTCCGTCACAGTGTTAAGACCGCAGTCGTCCGCGAAGAGCAAGTCATTGACTGTAGCCGTAGACACGCGCGTTGAAGCCTGCATACGCCAACTGTTGAGAAGGTACCCGTCAGTTCAGTAGGCGATGCGGATACCAGGCTGCTCATCATGGTAGGCGTCCATCAGCATAGCCGAGAACATGAGATTAAAGAGGGTGGGGGCCAGTACGCAGCCCTGCTTCACTCCGTTGGTCACTGCGAATGCTTCGGATACCGTCCCGTTGTCAGTGACGCACGCCATCATCCCATCATGAAGCTGACGCACCATGTGCGTGAACCGCTCAGGACAGCCAAATTTCTGCATGACTTTCCGCAGTCCGTCGCGATTCACCGTGTCAAAGGCTTTCGTTAGATCCACGAAGATAGTGTATATGTGAGTACACATCTCCTGGCACTTGTAGCTATTAGGCAGCAAAGATCATATCAGCTGTTCCGCAGTGTCGGAGGAAGCCACATTTGCTTTCTGGTAGCAGTCCCTTCTCTAGGTGACCGTTAAGCCGATTGAGAAGGATACCGGCAAAGATCTTCCCGGCGATGTTGAGCAACGAGATGCCTCTGTGATTATCACAGAGTTGCCGGTTCCCCTTCCGTTTGTAGAGATGGACGATGGTCGCGTCTTTGAAATCCTGACGAACTTTTCCTTGGCGCCACATCTCCTGGAAGAGTGTTGTTAGTTCTGCCATCAGCCGGGGCCCACCGTGCTTGGTGACTTCCGGTGGGATTGCGTCGGATACCGGTGCTTTACCGCTGGAAATCTGCTGCACGGCCCGGATGGTTTCTGGTAGGGAGGGCGGCAGATCCAGGTCATTGTTCGTGGTCCACTTGAGGGAGCCGGTCAATGGCAGCATCGGAGATGGCTGATGAGCAATTAAGGACACTTCGGAAGTGTTCGGCCCAGCGCTTTAGATTTTGCGATTTCTCTGTCAGCAGTGTTGTGCCGTCAGGGCTGAGCAGTGCTGCGGTCACCCTTGATACACGGGCCGTAGATGGACTTGATGGCTTTGAAAAGTTTTTTATTTCATTGCGGTCCACAAACCCCTGGATTTCACTCAGCCTTACCGAGCATCCAGGCTTCCTGCATCTCCCGCTGCCGTTGCTGTACAAGTCAACGGCATCTGAAGAAGGCTGCTTTGGTGGCGTCAGTCCGAAGGTCCATGTAGGCTTTGTGTAGTCCATTCTTCCCCGTGAATAAGTTGCTGATGTCGGCATAATTGTCGTCAAAACAGTCTTGGTGTTGACGGTGTGCGCGTCCGAGTACATCGAGGGCGGTGGACTGGATGACATTTCGCAGTTGACACCATCATGTCTCCACGGTAGCGTTATCATCTGGAGCATGCAGGTCGTCCAGTTTCTCGGTTATTTGGTGGCTGAAATCAAAACAGTGAGCAGGCAAATTTAATAAAAGAGTATTTAACTTACATGGCGGCCTCTTGGGGCCTTCGTCAGGGTTGAAGTCGGAGCCTCATCTAGGAGATCACGAGGCGGTGAACTGTCCAACCATCAGCATCGCGGATCGCCTTGGTCACCAGCACGTCCTGTCGATCTCGCCTCCGGGCGAGAGCATAGTCCAGCAGATGCCAGCGCCGCGACCGAGGGTGCATCCACGTGGCCTTCTCCTGTGTCGGAAGGCGGAAGAAGGTGTTGATCGGCAGGAGACGGTGTTCCGCACACGTGCACAGAAGAAGGAGTCCGTTATCAGTTACAGCTACCGAGACCGTGGGGACCCAGCACACACTGCCAGGCAGCGGGAATCCGTCCCGATGCTGGTGTTGAAGTCAAGAAGGACAATTTACTTGCCCTCTTTCGGCATAGTCGCCAGCAGGGCGTGCAGGTCCTCGTAGAATTCGTCCTTTGCCACATCAGAGCTCGTCATTGGGGGAGCGTAGGCGCTGATTATGGTGGCGAACTGGTCTCCCCGAAGAGGCAGGTGGAGGCACATCAGGCGATCATTGGTACCCTGCGGCAGAGAAGGCAGACGTCCCACGATGTCGTTATCGGATGGCAAAGGCAACACCAGCGTCGCGTTGCTCTGCCTTTGGCCGGCCGCTCCAGAAGAAGGTGTAGCCGGCACCCACCTCCTCCAGCTGACCCTGCTCAGAGAATCGGGTCTCGCTGAGAGCAGCAATGTCCAACTTGTAGCGCGCCAGTTCCCGAGTGAATAGCGCCGTCCTTCGTTCCGGCCGGTTGCTCCTAGGATTTTCTAAAAGGGAACGAACATTCCTGGCTGCTAGTGTGAGTGGACTCACCCGAGCAGCCTGGAGGGTATGGCGAGGGGGATGTGGACGGGGGGTATTGTTGTTTGTTTAAGATTTTCGACCGCGTATTTTGCGATCTGCGAGCCACGGCCGGCTGCAGAAGACGTGGTTACCAGCATTTGTTCAGGGCACTTTTTCAAGCCCCTTCCTCCGTGAGGAGGCAAGCAGTGCTGTCCCTAAAAAGGGCTGCTCGGACATCCCAGACGGCTGCCGAACTCCACTATGGTTCGAGGTTTTGTTTTAGTGGGAGAACGACCCGAGTTAGTCTGAGCCGCCTACGGGGTTGCTGTCGCCCCCACCGTAGGACTTTTTGAGAGGGAGGAGGTGGGAAGTTCGGGAGTCAGACATACCGGGTGTGGAGGCACACACAACACCGGAGACCCTCACCTGGTTTTTCCCGTCAGTCAGGCAGATGAGCATTACCTGCAAAGACAAAGAATGTCAATATTCCCGATCTTAATCGACAAGAAATCGAACCCGTGGCTTAAGTGTTAAAGTGTTGGATTTCGTATTAACAGGTCACGGGTTGGAGCCTTGGGTGGGCCACCACCTGGGATTGGGTATGGCCTAAATCGGGCTTGCTACTTACAGCAACGCAATTGCGTGAGACAGTTCGTTATAGAGAAGGGCTTCATTTGGGCCTGGTGCCGCTCAAGTTTTGTGCAAAAGGTATAACTAGTACTTTCGGGATTCTGATTACTACGGCAATGCTTGTCCAGTTTACAATCATAATCCATCTACCTTACAGCATCCGTTTTGAAGAAGGTGACACGATCACTGGAACAAGGGTCTAGAAATGCTGTGCTCTTAAAAAAGGGAAAGAGAGAGAGAGAGTAAAAGTTATTTTAAATGTTCCAAACGTTGTCTGGTGTCTGTGCAAGGGAGATCGAGAGCGGCCGACCCCAGCGGAGCTTCATCCTCATGGCTCATCAGTGTATTCTTTAATAGGAGGGTGACTTGAAAGGTTACCAATTTAGGGAATACCTCAAAATTTTCAGGACTGAGACAGGCTGCTATGATCCCTTTTCAATATGGCATTTAGGGCACCCTTGCAGTAACCTGGTTGAAACGGTTCGTGCGTGGCACGCGTAGATGGCTGGTTAGCTTTGTCAGTCACTGCACCTACAGCCCCCTCCGGTGGTTATTACTTTGTTCCTCCACTGGGTTACGGTGGGTGAGGGGGAGGGTGCTATCACCACCCGCAAGTCACCGTTCCCTTGCCTACTAATCCGTGGAGCATGCGTTGGATGTACTCACGTCAAGCTCTCTACTGAAAGCGCGGGATTCAAGTAAGCGCCTTGTGGTTAGGAGCTTAGTAGATCCCATTCTCCCTTCAAAAGGCATACTGATGATCGGTAACAACCTTGGAACGGCTGTCTTCGTCTTGCCTGTTGCACACCTAACAATCTACCAATTAAAACACAGTTCAATAATCGCCTATTAGGCGTGCGTTTCGTCATCTGCAGTCGTCCATGGCATTCTGATTTGTTTTGGAGAAGCAAAATTGCAATTTTCTAATGCTATGGATATCCGAACTGCAGCAAAGGCTTGATTACGCGAGAGTGGACGATACATCCTAACTGAGATACAACGACGCTTCCTGAACTGGATACTTCTTAAGAGGAAATATTCGTTGTTCATCATCAGGCATGCGCCTGTACCCGACTATATAGCGGCGCTGCAAACGAACATTCCTCGTCCACCGAGATCCCTTCCAGCCACGCTGAGCATGGCAGTTCGGCCGTCACTACCAAAACATGTCCATTGAGGGCACCACATCATGGTAGGTGCAGGAACAGAAACTTGCGCGTAGAGAGGGAGAGTAGAATAGCCAGCATCTCCATCATCCACCTGAGCCTAGTGTCAAGGCAAGTTAAGAAGACGGGAGGCACAAAGGGGCGCAGTGCTGGAACTGGCAGCGTTAGAGAACTGGCACGATAGAAGGTGGACATTGTTGCTCTCAGCGAGACCCGATTCTCTCAGTAGGGTCATGTTTTCTGCTATGCTGATGGACCCCTACCGTGATGAGCACCTTCTCAACAGTCGGTTTCTGCAGGCCATAAAGCGCGTATAAAGGACTACAGTCCATAACTTGCACTTCGCGGACGACTGCGGCCTTAACACTGTGACGGAGGAGGACATGCAAAGGAGTATGTACCTCTTCGCCGCAGGCTGCATCGATTTTGGTTTAACAATCAGTACATCCAAATGGTTGTCATGCACCCGCCGCCGACTAGCGCGGAATGCAATGATTCCCGAATCAATTTCAACGGCGCTCAACTCAAAAACGTGGAAACCTTTGCTTATCTGGGAAGCACGCTGTCACGCAAACACGACAATCAACGATGAGGTTGCTCAATGGATTTCTTAAGCCAGTCATGCCTTCGGCCGGCTGCAGGCCTCCGTGCGGAATCTTTATGGTATTTACCAGATCAGCAAACTGAAGATGTACAAGGCCTTCATCTTGACGACACTCCTGTACTGAGCAGAGTCCTGGACTGTTTATTTGAACCAAGTCAGGAAGCTGAATCACTTCCATCCCAGCTATCTATGCAGAATACTGAAGCTGAGATGGCAAGACAGGATTCCGGACACCGATGTCTTGGATCAGACCGGAATTCATAGCATACACGCCATACTGAGGCAACTGCAACTGCGATGGAGCGGCCACCTGGTGAGAATGAATGAAGAGCGACTTCCCAAGCGACTTTCCTTTAGAGATGTCGCTACGGGCACTCGCCGACAGGGAGGTCAAAAAAGACACTACAAGGAGACTTTGAAGAAATCTCTGAAGCAACTGCAAATCAACCCGGTGACCTGAGAGGACCTCGCCCAGGATAGACCGGTCTGGAGAAAATCCGTGAAGACTGGTGCAGCAATATATGAGGCCAAACGGATCGCCGCTGCTAAGGCCAAAAGGGCGGCTCGCAAGTCACAAGCGTGCCGGATCAATACTGTCAATGTACCCACGGTGCCAACGCACATTCCGTGCGCGCACTGGCCTGGTCAGACTTCTTCGGATACAATGCAATAAAAATCCCATATCATCAACTTCTGCCTCAACAAACATCCTTTCTGCCACCCATGCCTCAAGTCCCACGACGATGACCAACTGCTAGTAATCCCTCCGTCAATGCGCCGTGGGTTAGAAGTTTTCCAACTGACAATTACACTCAGACCTCACATTCAGTCCAATGTGTGTTGCGCTGAGTGGCTGACTGGTGGTCTGAGAGTCAGACTGCGATGGCTCCTTCTTAACGTGACCTCTGGCATTCTCACACATGTGGGAGGTGAGCCGTTCATCACCCTGTTATGTGAAATCCTGATGCTTTCGTTCGGGGGTCAGATCATGTATGTAGTACGCGTAGACGAGGTCATTAGCAGTTGCGCCCACTCTCGCATCATACAACTGACCAGCTCGGACAGTGGTCTGATTTTGGGGGTGATGGAGAGAGCGAGTTCGATGACTCAGTGCATTTTCCTCACTATAAACAATCGGTCGCGCTTGAAACTATCACGTTGCGCAAAAATCCGTGGCTTGGAAGGTTGCCAACTGACGGGATAACTAGGATCGTGGGGTCAGCCCATTGTGTGTTTTGTGCGGAGTTAACCACTGGTGGAATGAGAGTCAGGCTGCAAAGGTTCTTTTTAATGTGGCATTTATGGCACTCCCCACTTCGTGGGATCCGATCCAGGTGTAGCGGCATGCTTAGGAGTGGCTCTTGCTGCACCAGCCACCTGCGCCCTCTCCCACCTCTGGTTTTCTTAACTGTGCCATGACGCCGGGCTCAGCTGGGGGAGGAGGAGAGAGTGCGGTAGATGCTGAACAAATCTACTATTACTTTAAACTGATTCATACGTATCTTACCGTTCCTGCACTAACCTTCAGCGGAGCATATGGTGAACGTCGTTGGATTACGACGATCGAACTGATGTGTTTTTATTTGTTTACGTGCTGGTGGGGCGGTGCTTATTAATTGGATTTTATTTGTGGTGGTTTACCTCAGAATAGCACGATACTACACGTTGCCTAGTAGGCTCATGCGGTTAGCTGAGACAGATGCAGCGGGTATAGTTTACTGCTTCTGACACTGTTTCGTCAGTCGCTGTGCGACAGATCCACAAGTGACCGAGCAGACCGGTGCGTGGTGCGCATGGGCGCTGAAGGTATGAGCAAGATAGGGTTGTGGCTTTTCTGCTATGGGCGGTTAGTGAAGGGGGAGTTGGTAATGTTAGAGTTGGGAGAGTTATCGTAGCTGCAAAGTGGGTTTAGCATTTGGGCATTCCCGTGAATCTCCTTTTCATGGACCTGCACGTGTCAAAGTGTCTTCATGTGCTGATTTGTGAGAAAATGGTTCAATTAATGGTTATTCTTCTATGTTCTGAAGCAAAGGTACGGACTATTTATATGGCCCCTCTAATCCAAACACGCAAATAGGAATGTCTCGCCCAATTACTTAATCCGGCCTTTCGAATAATCGCATGCCAGTCGGTAGAATTTGCATGAAATCTACCGCTTAAAATTCGGTGTTGTGGATCCATAACTCTACTTCCAGCATCCGCGCCTCGACCTTTCACGGTGTCCACGTTATTGGCAGTTTTAAGGACTGTCCACTGAATTCAGATTAGTGGGTAGTGTAAATGTGCCCCCGAAACGGGCCACGTGGTAGATGCGTTGGACCAACACGGGGGCCACATCAGGGCACGGCATGCGTTATTCGGGTTGCGCTCCGCCAACAAAGGCCGAACATGGGAGGTGTGGTGGCACGCTTAGGAGCGGCTAAGACTTAGGGGACCCGGCCGCGCCAGCCACCTGCGTCCTCTCCCGTCTCCGGTCTTCTTGACTCTGTCTTGACACCAGGTTCAGGTGGGGGAGGAGGAGAGAGTGTGATAGCTGCAGCGCTAGGCTACAATCACTTAAAACTAATTCACGAGCAAGTCACCGTCCCTGCACTACCCTTCCATGGAGCATACGGTGGACATCGTCGGACTACGGCGGTCGAACTATCTGGTAGTGTAAAGGTTAATTATATGGCCCCCTAAACAGGACACACGAATAGGAACGCCCCACCCAAGTACTAACTTCAGCCCAACGCATAATTAAAGGAGGGGTAAATATTCCGTATCCTAACGGTAACACTATGCCGAACATAAACCTAAAAACTGTCGCCCGAACCCTACCCTAACATTAATCCTCAATTTAGTCTTAACTTACCCTAATGACAACATTAACCGTAACCCTAACCCTAAAGTTAATCCTAACCCTGATCATAAGCCTCACCCAATTATCCCCGGAGATCGGCATAAAGACACCTGTATTGCGGATGGTTCCTATTCTCAGGTCTTGTTTACAGGGCCGTATAATTCATCTTTACCAAAGCAACTTTTTGGGCAAGCGCTGGTGCAAAGCCGCGTACACCGGAGACACATAGGTGAAGCCGTCAGTTCGGTGGCTGTTTCTCAATCGCCTCCCCCCGCAACTGCCCTTCCGAGTGATCATCATTTGGAGCTATTTTGACCCTAAACCCGGCGTACCCCTGCCTGGTGCATACTTGTATGTACGTATCAGTGACAGTCGTTCGTCAGACATGGTGAGACTCTGGCCAATCCCTGAAACCTAGAGGTTCTGTCTGTTGTTGGATTAATCAGAGTTACCCAAACGGCCAATCAACTTCAAGATTGAATCGGGTAAGCCTACACTCAGGACGCTCAGACACCGGGCGCGTGCTTTCCTTATCCGGTTGCAACTTGCTCTAGCATATTCTTCCTCCATTCTATACACAGAATATAGCTCTACTAATACTAATTCTACTACTAGCACTACTTCCGTCTCACTTCTCTGCTTTCTGCTGGTAACCTGGCCTGAGGGTCATTGAGTTTAAGGTCAACTCATTAATTTAGCTGCCACAAAAGATTGAACCCAAGTTGAGCTAGCGGTGGTGCATGATGGCGCCTGTGACATCGGGTCCAGCTTTCACATCGTCGAATGTGGCAGTAGACCGGTTTCTTAAAATTAACTGATCTCTCTTCATCCTCTTAATCGCTGCCAGCCGCTAGACTGTGCGTGAAATCTACATTTTAAAATTCGGTTTTGTGGATCTGTAGCTGGCCCCCAACCGTGACATCCATGTCTGGCGTCTTTGTTCAAGGCTCACTCCTCAAGGTCATGCAACCTCACCGCCAGCGGTTCCGACTCACTGACCTGCAGACACATGACCGACTTCCACTTGTATCTGCCCGAGCGCCAATTGAACAGCCCACCCCTCAGCCGACGTACAGTAGATTGCCTTACTCATGAAATGTTTATATAAGACTTTGAGGTAGTAACAGGGCAGGCATTTTAAGGTGTTAGTTTTGTTTGTTGCATAAAATTAATGAAGAAAAAGCTGTTTAATAATAAATAAATCACTTCAGATCAGTTTATTCAAGGGAAAACGGGGCTAAATGGGGCAAAATCAGAAGTTACTTGCTATCCAGGAATTTTCGTACGCTATTACAAAGCTACATATCAAAACGTTTTGCTTGTATGCGCATTACTATGAATGAACATTAATATAAGCCGCAAAAATTTGGAACATATCCCTTCGGAGAACGGTAAATTTTGTTTTGTTTTCACAAAAATCAGGTGAATGTAAGTTTGAGAGCTTACATTGTTTTCGACAAAGTGATGACATATTTAGTTTAAAAAATCAAGTTTTGCAAATTTATGACGTTTTTGTTCCAAAAAAACGCTGTAGTTAACTTTTTGTGAATGTACTTTGTTTTACCGCACCGATAGTTAGGACCTTAAACGCGCATATATACGAGATGCGATGATACACCGCGACTTTTCGCAGTCACGGCGTACGCGAAGCCTGTAAAGACAATTTTGGTCTGCAGTTGACAATAAATGAATAAGGAAACTTGAAACGGAAGGGGCAGAAAATGCACATTTCATCGCAAAATCTGAGTATATATTCGGTCACTCACTTGTGTGTTTGAAAGCTTAGAACTAGACTGAGAAGTAAGCAAAGATATCGAAAAACGCTTCAATAGAAAGAGAAAAGAGTGTTCTTTAATTTTCAACAGAAATTGTATCCCTACTTTTCGGTGAAGTCGAAAATTTGGTCAAACGGTCCCAGTTTTTTCTTGATTTCCCTTTGAAAAAATGTTACTTATGCAGGAATTCAACAGCAAAATATCTAATGAAAGCGTTTTTTAAAAAGTTAACTTATTATAGGAAATTTTTAAACTAATTATAGGCATATATTTTCCCAGCTTTTGTTGTGGACGTTCATTTTTCATGGAAGCGAGTTTTCCTGTTTGTGTGAGTCTACAAATATGACCCAGACGGCCGTCTGCATTAGAAAGAATGCCCAAAAAGTCACTGCTTCGGTAAATTCTTTAAAGAAATATGTTATTTTTAAGGTTTTAGCAAACACATCGAACAGAATGTACATTTATGGGCGGTCGACTAAAGACACTGAAAATCGTAAAGAATTCGCCTCATTTTCAAATACTATCTGCAACTAATCGTAATAGAAAACTCGAAATATTTATAGAGAAATTTAACAATAGAATAGTCCTGTTTATATACACCAAATGGTACGTTTACGATTGCACCTAAAGATTATATTTAAATTTATTAGTCAGTGACCGACCTGTGAACATGCGAGCTTATGAAATATTATATTCATGTGACGTCCCTATCGGCGCATTGAAGCGAAAATCTGCTTGCCTTGGTCAAAAGAATCTAAAACAATGTATAAACAGAAGAAAACTACCAATTCTTGTGAAACGGTGTTGGAATATACACTTTCATGTTAGGCTGCTGATGACCGCCATACTTTACGTTGCGCTTAAACTAGAGGAATATGTATGTGTAAAACTCTGGAAAAAAACTATTTTCAAAAGTAATTCGGCTTTTTCTGCTTCATTTACTCGTTTAATTGCATGGTCAGTCTTCCTATACATTTAAAACTTCAGTTTACTCAACTAGGTCAATTTTTCACATTTTCTTTATCTGTACCTATTCTACAAAAATTAGCATTTCTAGACAATGTAATATTAACGGTTCTTTATTGATGTAAAATTTTGGTGGACGCAGTGTGCGCTGATTTCGCGAAACGGGCCATAACTCATGAAATCCATCAGATTTCATGAGTTAGGACACCTACTGTACATGGGCCTCTAGACACCGATTGGACAACACTTGACTTGCTCCCACAGACCCATTTAACCAGCTGGCACCACTGTCTCATTCTCTCCCGGGCATGGCTGGATTTGGTCAACACTACCCCTAGCTTCGTCAGTGGCCGCTGCTGCCTGAGGCAGCAACTCAGGGTTCTGTACACAATAAATCCTCATTCTGGTGCCTTTTTCCTTTTACTTACAACGGGGATTTGGCCGGATGATTGTAGTGTTCTGAGTAAACTCACTGCTTGGACGCTACAGATCCAAAACTTAGCTACAGAGGTTGACGCAGGTTCATGTGGTGACCATATGAGGGTCACCTTTATGCGCGGGTCTTTCAACCGTGAGTGGTCTTTTCTGGTCGAACTCCTCGGTCCTATCCCTGGAAAAGTGCCTCCAAAGAATATTATTTCGTGAGCCTTTGATCTGACCAGCTGGCGCACCACATTGCATTTAGAGCCCCCCTATGGAATGCTCGCACACAGCTGTTCTTGCCGACAGTAGAATATGACAGTCTGCTCCCGCAATCGCCAGGGCAGTCGTGCATTCATGCCGCGTTCAGCCCGCCTGACGCCTTCCTCTCCCCGTCAATCGATCTATTGAGCCGCTTGAGACTTGGTAAGCATGTAACGAGAGCTCGAAGCCAATCGGCGCTGCGTCCATCGCTGATTGGCTGTACATGGACAAAGCCCAGGCGCACCCACGCGTTTTGCGTCGTGGGCTGAGAACCTCAGAGGCTGTCGATCGTCTGAATAGAATGCTTGCTACAACTGCCTGCTGGGCTATGTGCACGTCCTCACCTTTCAGTCAAGCCTGTCTCATAACCCTGTTTTCCTGACTTTTAAGGGGAAACCTTAGCGTTATCGATAATCACATCTCGAAACCTCCGTTAAAAGGTGCCTTTCGGGTACGACTGAAATTCGTTCAGCTAAACGATTCAGTTAGATGTTTCGTTTACCTATCGCTCTTAACATTTGAGCTTGTGTCTCTAAAATTCAGGGCCTTTGGGGTTTCGAGTAGCGGGCAGAAAATCAGTGAGCTCAACGGCATGCCCTTTATTTACTCGTATGTAACCACACCTAGGATTAAAAAGTCTCAAGTGTGTACTCTATGAATCTATTTTGATCGTAAGTTGATTTTTGTGGACATCAGAAAGTTCGCTTAGCAGGTCCGGTTATCGCGTTATCAGCAGTCGTATTGTGTGTAAGTGTAAAGAGGACAAAGACGAAAAATGACAAGTATCTCCTTCATCAGATGAACCCCACCTATTTGCATGGCATGCTTGTCCCAACTTCAAAACTATGGCCCCTGTATCATTCAGTTCGGAAGCCTTATATGAGACGATTGCTCGGAGTAGAAGTTCTGTATTTAAACAAATCGCAGGTCGCCAGTAAACGTCATAACAGTCTCCTTGAGGGTCGGTGTAAAGAAGTCTTCATCGATGAGGTTCCCCGCATTCTTTGGCCGAGCCAGAGTTTTGTTGAGGTCTGAGGCTAGTTGTTTTATCCACCCGGCATCTACCCCATGAAGCTCGATCGTTGGAGAGCATTAGAATCTTGCTAGAGTAGACTATTTCATTTGGATAACTATGAACCTGATAACCGTGAGGCCAGCAGTTAATCCTCCAGAAAGGGGGAAGATAGATCTAGACTATCTCGCGACTACTTCCTGGAGCTAGCCTCTTCGCTTCTATTAGCAGATCTAGAGTTATCGCACCCAAAATTTTTACCAAACAGTTGTTCATATGGTCGAAAGTTCTTGGAATTTTGGCCCTACTCTACGCCCTGGGAGTTTTGAGGGACCTCCGGTCACTATATTGGATTCGGGGCTCAAGGAACTACGGGACACTCGAGTTCATTCCAACGTTTTCGACTGCAGAGCAAATTCTTCGTATCCGGATATGTAGTTACTCAAATGACTTCACGTCGGACACCTGAGCGTCCAGTCAGAGCCCACAATGATTCACTTGAACACACGCAACTTTGGCTAAGGTAACATTGACCATTAGGCACAAACAGCCTCGACCTACCGCAGGCGCATATAAAAAGCAGCTGGCGCATGGTGGAGGTAGAGACGGGAAATCGCGTACCACCTACCGCACTCTCCTCCATCACCCGTCAAGGCCAAGTGTCATAATCGAATTAAGAAAACCAGAGGCGGGATCGGGTGCAGTGGCTGACAAATCTAAAGAGCCCGTCTACGCGTATCACACACACACAAACCTGTTCTGCGCACAAGTGACCCGTTTTCGCACGACGAGAAGCGGGCCTGGCTCAGCTTGCTCTTGGGTTGGAGTTCGATGGAGGCCGCATTAAGAAGGAGCCATTGCAGTCTGACTGCCTGTCCTGCGCAGAGGAACGAGTTATCTTGTCAGTCGGCAGCCTTCAAAGCTGCCCCTTTTAGCTCACCGTAATAGTGTAAAATCGTGTGAGATTGTTTTTAGCGAAGAATATGCGCTGAAATGACGTGGAGATACAGGCCCCTGAGTTTAACTCTCTCCCTGGCACCAGTTTAATGTCCAAGCCGATCAGCAATCTCATGTGACGGCTGGGTGCAGGTGGCTTGCGTGGCGTGAGTCTGCGCGTAGACGTACCATCACGCGTCCCCCGCGTTTGTGATATTTCTTATGGGTTCGCAGCCCTATAACCGCGGGTCGAGCCCTCATGTAGACCCTGAGTTGATCCCCTCAACGCACCCAGTTGACTATTTTAGACGGTAGAACAGGCTCACTACGCTCATGCTCTACTCTCTCTCATCTCTCTCTCTCCTCCTCTCTCTCTCAGATATGACTTAACGTCATCAGCCAAAGTGCTCTCCTCACGGTGGTGGCGGCGGTGGCCACGTTTGCCAGAGCCAGCAACTCGGGATTCTGGGCAAAATAACTCCCCCCCATTCCGGCGTTTTCCGTCTTGGGTTGCTGATCGGGACTTGGCCTGGTGGTTGTGGCGCTCGAGGGACATTCAGAGCATTGGCAGCTGTAACTTCGTTTTCCGTCGTGTGGTTAACCTCTTCATCATGGCAGTAAGATCTTGAGGCTTTTTAATTTCCTCAGAACTTAATTGCTAACAGATGTCTGTCAGTAATGCCATTCTGACTAAATTAAAAGCAGCTGATGGGTTGCTGGCAGGGTGTGAGAGTTAGCCGCAAGACAAAGCGGGAAAAGTATGTCCCGTATGTCAATCGGTAAGCGTCTATTTACCATTGTGAACTTAACCGGGATTAAGCTTTTCGGGCTCGGACCGAAATTTGACATGAATAATTGGGCTCAAGTCGATCAAGCACAGCGGAATAGCCCTAAAATATTCATAAAATGCAAGCAGGAAATCAGTAGCATATCGGTGGATTACATGAAATAACATACTTGACAGCACGGCTATTTTTGAACCAAAACTGTCGTTCTGGCAGATGAGCAATGCCGAAAAAGTCAAGAGAGACTCGAATGGCCATTTCTGGCTCGTTAGCGGTCATCTGTCAAGTCATACCCAACCCCAAGCGGTACCCCACCTGAGGCTCGACCCCATGACCTTTTGATCAGAATTCCTACGCTTTAACCGTTGAGCCACGGACTCGATGTCTTCACCAATCAAGATCGGAATCATTGACAGCAGTATCAGCAGCAGCAGCAGCAGCAGCAGCAGTCAGCAGTAGTAGCAGCAGCAGTGCAGCAGCAGCAGTAGCAGCTAGCAGCAGCAGCAGTAGCAGCGAGCAGGCAGCAGTAGCAGCAGTAGCAGTAGCAGTAGCAGCAGTAGTAGCAGTAGCAGTAGTAGTAGTAGTAGTAGTAGTAGTAGTAGTAGTAAAGACAGATGGTGGTGCGGCTCGAGAGTGAGCCCCAAGGCAGCGCGGGACAAATGAGTTACGTTAGCGATCGGTGACCAAAACCAAGAAAGGAGGTAGATGCGGCTTACGCACATTATTCGTCGTTGAACCTCTGCAGACAGTAAGTCTACCGTCGCCGCTCTCTTGGTTGAGGTGATGAGGAGGGAATCCGTTAAAAACCTGGTTCGATTTTGAAGACGTAGACGGGAGTGGGTCGAGCTGTCTATATGTGCTGCCGCAGATTGATGCCCTTATAGAGGCACCCTCAGGGAAAGCACTAACACCGGCTAGATCAGGTGTGATCGGAGCCGTGTCAGTTACATGCACAGCACTGCTACAATGTGTGATCCTAACCTATGAGTGTTCTTATTATGAGCCACACGTCAAACTTTCCTAATTCCCAACAAAGCTTAAGGTTGTAGAAAGTACTTTTCGACAGAATGGACATCCAGATCGATTTAGTACTAAGACTATGACCGAAAGACCACCAAAGCCACTGGTGCTAATGACAAGAAAGAAACAACTATTCAGCAGGGTCCTATTTCAAGGGGACGCAGCAAGTGAACTCTTACGAAGGCGCCCAAGCCTACCTGTGTCAAGCACCTTTCCAGCAGCTGATGTAAATGTACAGTTCTCGACTGGGCAAATTGCCAGCCCAGACAACCTCTATGTGCATCTATTCCTTTACCTGCTCCTGTGGGGCATAATATATTGGTCGCACGAGCCAGCATTTGTCCAAAAGAGTACGAGAACACCTTCCAGCATGGTTAGGAAATGGGCAGATAAAGAACATAAACAGCTCTATCCTCGCGCATGTGGTAGACACAGACCATCGTGTAGATACAAAAGAGGCCTTCTGGGTGATTTCCAAGGTTCCCTCAACCTATTCAAAATTCCTTGGACAGCGTATGTTGCCTACGACAAAAGCGTCTGCCATCAGGCTACGCAAACCGGTCCTGTGCGCTCAAAAGAACTGCATACAGGCGCCGCAATTACCGTGGCCGAAAGCCACCAATGCTGCCACCCGCATCTAATTACCTGTCCCTGTGGCCGCCATTTCTCTGACGGTGAGCAGAAAACGGACCGCAATTTTGTTTCTTTCCCCCTCCCTCACCCACCCTGACAACCGTACGATTTGTTAGCCTTACCCGAATATTTGACTTAGCTACACAGTGAGATAAATGTAAAGGCCTGACGAGCCTTTATCGAAAGCTAACGTATGCTCGCTAAATTGTCTTTTTAAATTTCTTTATCCCAAAGATAGTAAAAATACCTCTTCTCCTGCAAGGCAAGGCTCAAACTTGGAGGGCACTTACAGCTCAGATCATGAAGGTTGTAACAGGGAGCATTCGTCAGCGCGCTCGTACACGAGGCACGTGCGTTGAGAGCTCATGAATGTTTCAGTGGTGGAAACATGATTGGTGGATTAACTGTGGCGTGGGTGCCTACGATTGGTTGGCCGTTGAACGACATTGGTGGGCGTAGGCGGGCCAGGCACCAATTTAAGGTGTCTCAGAAATTGTGTATTTCGCCCAGCGGCGCCGGGACGTCAGATTCTAGATCGGGTCGGTTAAACATTCGTGACCGGAAGAGATGGAAGACTATGGAGGATTATTAACTCCTCTAACGTAGTTATATACATAAGCCTTCTTTGTATCAAGGTTTTTCGCGTCTTCAGAAAGATCCCATTTACGCAACATAAATATGACCAGAAGATGTGATCGCTGGAACGTAAAGTTTATTGGTCTGACTTTTACAATCCTCGTTCGCACGTACTGAGCTTCAATAGCAAGCACCCAATCAGACGTAAAGGCGCTATATCGGCGTGATGTGACGCACTGCAGCCAACCAGAAGACAAGGTTGACGAATTGCAATACCTTCAAAGGGTATTTAGAGCAAACGGCTACCTGCGCAATTTTTTGCCAGCTACGCGCACAAACAAGGTGATAGACCGAACCGCACCGGTACCCAATTTCGGCGAGCACTCCAGTACGGAAGAAAATTCGCGGAACCGTTAGCCGCCTTCAGCTACCACTCTGAGTTGGAGTTGCACACCGAGCAGAAATAACTTTCATGTGCCAAGTAATGAGGCCGAAAGACCCACTGTCACCGCAAAAAAACGTCTGGAGACATCGAGGTTGCGAAAAAAGCAACAGACTACCCCTCACTCGAATGACCGAACATACAGTAGCAGTAAGGAGGAAAGATGTTAGCTCTCAGGTCACGCCTCATTTGATGGCACCCAGCCACATCTTTAAGTTTGACGAGGCCGAAATTCTTGCAGGAGTTGACAACCGCGTGAGACGTGAACTGCTAGTCTTGGTTTTGTGGCCTGCATTCAATTAGAAAGTGCAATGACCACCTCCATATTCTATGCTGCGATTTTTCTTGGGCGAAATCATTAGGCACGCGGGTGAGCCGAATTGCACAGTAGTCATTACACCGAGACTCGAAATCTGTGATGAAATTTCGACCATTAAAGACTTGGACGTGGGCTAACAAACAATAATCAACTCAAATAAGCCCTCGAACGATGAACGACAGACCTGCTAATTGAAGTAGGCATGCCTTTGTATGGCAACTGCGTCCTATAAATACTGAATTCTCTGCGCCTTCATCACCCTCATATGCACCGGTCTTTGTCGATGGGTTCGAGCAAGAACCCAAAATATCACGCGGATAAACTTACTGAACTAATGAGCGCATCTCCTTTTTCTGAACTGATTCCTGCAACTCGCCTCTTTGCTTCTACCAATAAGGTCAACGTTGTTGTGACGGTGAAAGAGTATAGAAACAGTGAGTGGCTATGTAACGACGTGAGCCTGACTAACTAAAAGCACTGCTGACATTATGGTAAATAATTACGTAGTTGTATGCTACTGACTGCCTGCCGGCAGTGAATGAATATTGTGTCGTTAATCCACAGTAGTTGATGCATGTCAACTCAAGTATTCATTCGTTGATGAACGCTCACCGATCTTAAATGGAGCTCACTCGTCCTGCTGCGGCTTGGGGCTCATTCTTTAGTCCCGCCAGTAGCCGCTAAGCGGTTAGAAGCAGTAGAGGCAGATTGACAAGGCCGACAAAGGAGACTGGAATGGACATTTCTGACTCATTCGCTGTCATTAGCCAGTCGGGTTTTTTTCCGAAGGAATTACTTCGCGAATAAGGAGACGCAATCATCGGAACAAGAGCTTTTTATCCTAACGTCTCGGATTCTCACGTGAAAACAACCTCAGAGATAGAGTCAGATAAGGGTATTTTATTGCCCAGGTTTTACAGCATTTATAGGATGTAGTTGCTAGGCCGCTAAATGCCAATTGCGCATCAATTGCCTTGGAAAGTAACCTGAACAGTGAGACCGACTATCCAATAGGCTACAGCTTACAGCCGGGCCTAGTCACGCGCATCAGCCTTGCCGGGGATGACGCATCTTCGCCAATCGATAATTGTCCCCGTTCGTCCTGCTCCCTGCAGATGTCTATTGCTTCGGTTTCCCATCAAGGCCCGCATGGCCTACTAACTTTCTTTCGTTTGCCTCTAAACCAAGTGGTTACTGTCTCGCAGCCTGAATCTTGATTTATCAAAATGATAATAATCAAGAACGCGACAGTCTAACCATGTGCGTCCCTAGACTCGTTGCTGCTCTGGACCGAAAACGCGGGCCGCAGTAGGTCATAGTGTGCATCTATAGGGCTTCCCTGAGTCTGTTTGAGACCTTAACTAATGTCATGCGTGCCAGTAATACAATTTTGCCACCGCCAAGCTCATCTTGCAGACAGTGCTCAATCCTATCGGTAGACTGCAAAATCTCTTCTTGGCAAAAACTGACTGGAATTCGGTATATTGTTTTCGATGCCCTTATATATCTTATTTAAAATCGGATAAAAAATTTTCTTGTACGTGATTGGTAGCAAATTAGATCTTCCCCACACTTAATACCCGATTTTTTAAGTTTTCCAACTTTCGATAGGTTTCAAACCCATTCACCATCGTATTTGCGTTTAATTTATGGAAACTCCTGCATGCCTTTATGTCATTATAGCTCAGAAAATTTTAAAATTGGTGCTGTGTATGCTGTGTACTGCATAAGGAGCGTTAATAAACGGAGATATACGAGTACAGTTGAAAAGACAGAGCAAGGTCTTTAAAAAATCCTAATAACAAACGTTTTATGGTCTTCTGTGGATGAAACCTTAAAAGGCGTGAGTTGCTGCGCACTGAATATGAGAAAGAATATTAGTGGCACGATTTCAATACAATAAACATATGTTATAAATAGACAGAAAGTCCATAAAGAGCGTTTTTTTCAGACGACTGAGGATGAAGTGCATTCAAAAGTCGGTATCGTGTCGTGTCTGAAATGTTTTAGGGGTCCGGCTGTAGAGGTGCAAGGCTCTGTATACCGGCACCGGATCGGCCGATTATCCTTGTCCACGCCACAAACAAGGCCAATTGTGAATTGATTGAAGCCTGGGCGTCCGATCAGAACTCAGGCAATCGATATATCGATCTGGAACTGGCACGCAGAGTTCTGCGCTATCAATTTTTATCCTCCCTTACTGACATTTGATTGGCTCCTACTCCCTATAACTGGTGCTTTGACTGTCGCTACCTTATCTCTGACGATGGGCTCTTGTTGGAGTTATAAATTTCAGCTGAATAAAGAAAAACCTTATGATTATGCTGCACGATAATAAATCTTACAACCCCACTTAATTAATATTGCCTGATCGTAAACGCATTTCAGAATTTCGTCTTAAATTTCATGAGATCGTTAACTGACTGTAATTCCGCCAATCGGCTCGGTAAGGAGAGGGGCGAGACAGTGTGGTCGATGTTAAAGTCTCCTGGGGCGTCGAACGCCGCGCTTTTGAGAGGCTGCCAGCACGTGGGTTAGACTGCAATGACTTCTCTTCCAAGTGACCTTTCTGGGTCAATCTTACGTACAGTGCGTGATCTATCTCATGCAGTGCCGACATTTTCGAAAGATTGCTACTCATTCGCAAACCAGCATCCACGTATGTACGAAAGCTCTGCTATACTAATGAAGAACCCTATTTAGACATTGAATTAAAATTAGTGTCAGATCATCTTGGAAATACCGGCAACTACTTCGCAATTTTCAGTGTTTCCAAAAGATTGGCTGTAAATTTAGATTCGGTTCTATGCATTTATCAAAACCTTCAAAATAAGATATTTTTAAAAGCATTTACTGAAGTGGTGTATCGAGACATCAGACTACCTCACCTTCAACTAACTGTTAATACTTCGTTAACGGAATTGTTTGTTTTACTGAACGGGAAGAACGGACTAATTCTAACGCGCGGAAAATGTGCTTGGTTGCCAGGTCGTTTGACTCTCAATCATTACAGCTTGCATAAACTCCGTCTTGCCTTATATTAATGATTTGGGATTAGTTATATTGCCATTCGAAGTTGACGATAGTAGTGAGCTTTTTTGGATGTTCTTTCTAATGCAGCTAGTCATTTGCATCATATTTTTAGATTGGCTTTTTGAAGACTGGCTTTTTTGAATTTGAGGCGCCATTTATTTTTGCTCTCCATTCTGTTATTTTATACTCATCTACCTATTTCTCTTTGATATCTTGATCTTTTTTTTCGCTGATTTGTTTGTCTAAACTATGGTTATGTGGTCATGTACGCTAGCAATTTTTTGAATGAACGTTAGCGAAAAAAATTGCCGAATAATTTGCACTTTTCGCCAATATTTCGGATTTGTGATCCTTTCGTGTTCACTTCATCACGTTTTCATTAACATAGGCCCTTTTAGCCGAAAAAACACCGCTGCAGTTGGTAAATCGCTCTAAAGCGTTGACCGAAACACCAACTGTCAATTCCAGGCTTCCTGTTGACAAACTGTCGTTCGATATTCGACAAAACTCACGATATGGAGTTACTTTTGTTTAAAAAATAACACAGTTAGACTGAAGTGATTTGCCTTCAAGAGACATGGTTAAATAGTGATATTTACGCATAAATCATTAACCACCTTTCTTTCGGCTGTTTCAAACTGATAGGAAATATTCATCATGCAGCAGAGGCAGTGGGGCGGTTATTTTAGTCAACCAGAATTGGTGTCTTTATTGTAGGTCTATATCCTCGTACTCTCACGACTTAATAGACGCCATCGCTGTTATATGCAACCACGGAGTTTAAATAATTTTAAAGGCATTGTACTTGTTAGAATTTATATTCCCCCTCTACCGTAACCCTCTGCCGTAACTCGCTTTTTTGACTTCCTTTCGCAAAAAAATTGCTCTATTGTCTTGCGAGCGTCTTATTCTCTTGGCATAAAATGTTCCGTTATGGTTGTTGGCGACGACCATCAGCCTCAACTAAGCATAGATGGCCACGATCTAAATGTGCCTGGCATTGTTAAGGCCCTGGACATATCATATTCCAATGGTCTTAATCTTTCAGAGCATTGCGCCCTGACTGTCTCGAAAGCTCGCAGAACTACCGGGTTTATCCTCCGAAATTTTAAAACTATTTATATTACACTCCGCTTTTATGAAATGTACGTTAGGTCTGGCTCAGAATACTGCTCGTTTCTATTTAGCCTTCTGCGCGCCAGTGAATGGAAGAAAATAGAATCGGTCCAGCACTTCTTTAGGAAAATAATCATACCGTCGGAGCACCGTCATCTGTCGTATCAATAACGCTGGGGGCTTATAAACATTAATACCTTATGGTTTTGCCGAGTACAGAAGGGACTCTTTTTACTGTTTAAGCTTTTAAAATAGTTGTACGTTTAATCCCCTTACCACGCTGAGGCAGCTTGACCACCCTCGGCGCGATTCTTTTCGGTAAACGCCATAGCCATGTGGAATAAAGTACCCCAGAATGTAAACATTCCGCGAAGTTACTCTTTGTTTAAGAGAACTATTACTAGTTTTTTTTTTTGCATTCCGAACAGCTTCCAAGAATTCTGGGTGCCGTCACGGTAAAACCTGTTTACCAGTTCGACGGAGTGCACGGCATCTGAACCCGATCGCAGGTCTTACCTTGAGGGCTATGGCACCGTCTCTACAGCCTGCACCCGCTGACTTCTTCAGCAGACAGCGAGTAACCGTCCACAGGGCAGAACCCCGGTTCCTGAAAAAGACAGAGAGGCTGCAAACAAAGTGAACTTTGGTTAGCCCTTCCCCGATCTGAACTGCTTTCATCCCACAGACAGCAGTTTTTTTCTCCTGAATAACATAAAGATAGGAAAAAACTTATAGTGATTTATATTCAGGAGGTTTTTTCAATGCCAGCCGGATCCCCACTGGATATTTCGTCTGAAAATGCCTGTAAACCGGCATTAAATACAACTATTATTATTATTATTATTATATTTATTATTATTATTATGTGGCGACGCTAATAGCGGGAGGCTACGTTCGCTTAGACTGTTAGGCTTTCATAATATTGTTTCCTTCAATACTCGCGCTGATGTCCCTCTTGATCACGTTTCGACCAACCAACCCAAGAATTTCATTGTTAAAACCGAGCTCCATTGTCCGGCTCTGATCATTCTGTACTATTAGGCCTTCCAAAAATGTATTTCACTTCTACGTGTGCGCTGCTAATCAAACCCGAATGGAAAATTAAGGTTCGCGAAACGTCCCCACAAAATATTCACCTCCTAAAGACTTTTACATTGTATGCTATCGCCGCTTTCCTCAGACAATCCAATGTCAAATCGTGTTCCAGCTTCCTTACAAAATGTTCAAACGAAATTTTTTATATTTGCTGTCCTCTGGATACCGTTCTGGCCAGACCTGACATAATTTCTTCTCCCTATATAAAATCTTTAAGACGTAAAAAAAATTATCGGCAAGCTAGGCATACGTGGCAGTCTAAAAACGTTAACGTCTTAATAAAAACTGAGATTTCCAGATTAGTTTGTAAGTCCGCTTTTTGCCTCTCCGTCCAAACCTTTCCGCTTTCCTCTAGTGAACTCTGGCCAATGTAGTAAACTGGCACATGTTGCTGCTGATTAAGACTCTTAAAATGGACATTTTATCGTTACTTCCACTGACTACAATCCCCCCTCAAACAAAATTTCGCTTCTACCAAGTGCTTTTTCTCCTGTGTCAGTGGCAACAGTGGAGAAATACCTGACAATGGTTCGTGGTTCAACAGTCACTGGATCATATGGTGTCTCACCCTTTATTCCAAAATCTAGCTGCTCTCAGATAGCCCCTAACACCGTCAGCGCCGTGTAGTACCCTGTCAAGAATTCGATCCATGGCATGGGTAAACCCAATGGGCGACAGGATACAACCATAGTTAATATTCCCGATCGAAACCGGCAAGACAACGAGCTCGTAGCGCAGTAGGTTGAAATTTGGTCTTCTAACCAACAGGTAATGAGTTCGAGCCTCGGGTGCCGCAACACCTGGGGTTGGGTATGGCTGGCTGATGATGGCTAATAAGCCAGAATTGACCATTCCAGTATCACTTGCCTTTGTCGGTCATGCTATTCTGTCTATATCATTAGCCGCCTTGCGGCTGCTGGCGCGGTTCGAAAGTGAGCCATAAGACACAAAGAGATGAGTGATTCCTGTAACCGTACGGTAAGCGCCTACTCCTATCATACATCTCAATCGCTTATCTGGTGATTTATATATGCATGTACTCTTCCCCTCATCCTCTATTTTTCTCCCGTGGTTTTTCCAACTTGGCTTAAAAAGGATTTGATGATTTTAAAACGTATCCTCCGAACGCTCTGTTCTGCTACCGCTGTTCTTATACTGTTTTAGTGGATACGATAAAAAGCGACAACTCCCAACGGTCAAGAAATTTTCCGAGCGAATTCTTCATGATGTTACCCATCCCCTTCACTCCTAGCTCATTGCCTTGAAGGCTTCGCGTCCTATGTACTGAGGCGTTCGTCATATCGTTTGCCGTACATCGGCATGCCAGCACTCTGTTTTACCATTTCTATCACGCTACCTTATGTATGAAGAGATTGAAATACAGAAACTGAGAGTGGAACTGTGTCCCTATTTGATATACGTTTTCAACCTTTTGATTTTTGCATAATCTGTTAACTTATCCTATTTTATTAATGAATGGAGCATTTTTTTACTGAAAAGATTGAATGATAAATCTCATTGCCGAGAAAAATGAACAATTAGAGCAAATTTCCGCAATAAATATACCTTTTATAATAAGTTACCTCTTTAAAAGTCCTTTAACTAGATATTAAGCTGACGAATATATGCGGACCTTTTTCCAAGGTTAAGCCAAGGTGCAAACGACGAATTTTTACCGGTGTTTTGACTGACTTGTGAATAATTTATACGTTTTCTGCTGAAAATGAAAGAACTCGCATTTCGCTGTATATTGAAGCACTTTTCGCTGTATTTGTTTATTTAAATGCCCCAGATGCACAACAGGGTGGCCGAATATAAACTAAGATGTTGTGAAAAATATTTATCTTCCGCAGTTGTGCATCAAAATTCCAGATTAGCATAAACTGAATTATAAAAAATAGTATATTTTCGCATGCTTCCAATTTAAAATAAGTTTTTATGGGCGTCCATCTCCACAGTATCTTGTGCGTATTTTTGTTTGCTTCTGGAAAACAACGCGAGTCCTTACACTTGCCTTCACCGAATTTTAATTGAATTAAGATAAGATTTTCTGGTTCCAGAAAGTATTTATTTGAAACCTTTCTTGCTTATGTTCATTTTCTTTTATAGCACAATGCACCATAACGATAGGTTTTGCTCTGTGGTATCAAATAGCATAGGACATTTCTTGGATGTCCTGAAAGCTCCGATTTCGCCCAAATTCTGCCTGTTTTCCTTCAATATGTAAGATTGAACATGCATTGTTCTTTAGTTAATGGCTTTCTAAACCTCAAATCCGCTGAAAAAAATCATAATAAAAAAGTTGAATCAACGCCGAACTACTCACTCAGACTTCGATCACACCTTGCAGGAGTTAGGTCATCGAAGGTATGCTAGATTCCAGACCCTCTTTGGAGATTGACTCGTATGGATTTACGGACGGGCGTGTGATTAGCACACGTAGAAGTGGTTTCAGCCTCATCAGTCACTGCTCGTGCGGGAACTTACAACGAGAGAGATGCAGCGCAAGCCTGCTTCACTGTTAAGAAATTCCGGCGCCAGTCAATATTTTATTCTATTTGGGCCGTAGTGGTCCTCGAACGGTCATGAGCACTTGATTGTTGGTATAGCTGTCATTCTACCGAGGCTCTAAGATCTGTTATCATCACGCGTTACGCTCACGTGACCCAAATGCTAGCGACGATCTCCAGCCAGGGATGTACACGGTTGCTACACCGTGGAGCCACTGTGAGCTGGACAATCTGTATCCAACCCGGTCGTGTGTTGCGAGCGTAACCGGACTGTTTAGATTTATCGGTCACATCTCCCGATCCCTCTCCGATCTTCTTGACGCAAAATCCATCCTACCTATCCTCTATTTCTCTGCATTCCCCCCTCCCGCCCACCCCGACATTGTCAAACTACAAAACTATTCAGTTCTCATGGTGGTAGTGCGTCCATCAATCAGGTTGCGGGCCATGCTGGTCCCTTTTTGCCTTAGGATTCCATCTGGAGCTCTCGTTGGCAATCGCTTAGCAACCGATAGAGTAGGAATAATTACAAGGTAGACAAGATTAGCATAACAGTCTTCTTAGCAGTCGTACGCCAAGCATACTGAACCTCAGCTCTGGATGATCAATGTGACTTATGTGGCGGGAATTTGATCCGACGACAAAACTTTTCTATTACCTTTTCCCTTTCATCAACCCTGAAGGCTGGATCTTCTGTGGATCCGGAAACAACTTATATTAATACAATTGTCGTTCTGGTGATAGCATATATATATATATATATATATATATATATATATATATATATATATATATATATATATATATATATATATATATATATATATGGCAAAGACGTTATACCGTACTTCCGACATAGATACTAGCTAAAAGCCCAGACACGTGTTTCGCCGATGTTTCTGCTGCTGTGTGACACAGCAACGAGGGGTTCGGCTCCTCAGTGGGTCCCCAGCGTTCTCTATGCGGTTTCTGGTATATGGACTCCAGAGAATAATCGGGTAAATAATTTCTGAAATTATTAAGTGCAGGACATGGAGTCAGGTGATTCGGACATGAATTTCTAGGGTCACATCCGAAATTTCAATGAACATTTGGGTCGAAGACAATCAACCACTGTGGAATAACCACGTAATGCCCATTCTACAAAACAAGTAGTACTACAAGTAGTATGAATCTTATATGGCAAAAGACGTTATACCGTACTTCCGACATAGATACTAGCTAAAAAGCCCAGACACGTGTTTCGCCGATGTTTCTGCTGCTGTGTGACACAGCAACGAGGGGTTCGGCTCCTCAGTGGGTCCCCCAGCGTTCTCTATGCGGTTTCTGGTATATGGACTCCAGAGAATAATCGGGTAAATAATTTCTGAAATTATTAAGTGCAGGACATGGAGTCAGGTGATTCGGACATGACTTTTTAGGGTCAGATCCCGAAATTTCAATGAACATTTGGGTCGAAGACAATCAACCACTGTGGAATAACCACGTAATGCCCATTCTACAAACAAGTAGTACTACAAGTAGTATGAATCTTATATGGCAAAAGACGTTATACCGTACTTCCGACATAGATACTAGCTTAAAAGCCCAGACACGTGTTTCGCCGATGTTTCTGCTGCTGTGTGACACAGCAACGAGGGGTTCGGCTCCTCAGTGGGTCCCCCAGCGTTCTCTATGCGGTTTCTGGTATATGGACTCCAGAGAATAATCGGGTTGATAATTTCTGAAATTATTAAGTGCAGGACATGGAGTCAGGTGATTCGGACATGACTTTTTAGGGTCAGACCCGAAAGTACGGTATCGGAAGTACGGTATAACGTCTTTGTCATATAATATATATATATATATATATATATATATATATATGAAGAAAGAAGGCTCGTCGGAAAATCGAGGTTTACTCGTGAATTTTCAAGCTGGTTACACCAACCCGTCGTCAGACGAAATGAGAAGGAAGAGTTGGGATTGTCACGCTGGAGGGTTTAGGGGCCGAGAGGTTACATCGACAGACTGACGCCATGGGGGGTTTGGGGGCCGTGAATCCTGTTACGATAGCTGTCGCATTTAAGGAGGGGTGCTAGAGTTATGATAGCAAGTCAAGTGGCGGGAGATGCAGAGTCAGCGAGGATAAACTTGGCTGGGCACGGATAAGCAAATGTTGATTTTAAGGTGGGCGCAAGTCCGTGGACCGTGCACGCAGACCTTCGTAATGCGCATCCAGATCGACGTGGCGGTTGATACTATTTGTGCCGGAGTGCCAAGCTTCGAGGAATTCGCGTGCCTGTTTGGTGCTAGCCATGGCGACCACTTCCGTTCCCTCCCACTGAAGCGGTGGTCGCAATCAACGGCGTGCGCAAACACGAGAGACAAGGGATCGCGTCGGCGGATGGCCAGTTTGTGTTCATTTATGCGGGTCCCGAGTCGTCGGCCTGTATGGCCTACATAAGCGCAAGAGCAATTCGCACATGGAATGCGGTAAATAACATTGGTTTTTTGCTCTTTTGGTACGGATCTTTAACACGTGATAGTGCTGCCCGCAGGGAGGACGCTGGCTTGTGAGCGATGCAGATACCAAATCGGTCTAGTTGTCGGGCGATCGTTTCCGAAATGCCCTGCATGTATGGCAATGAAACGAATTTTCTCGTTACTACTTCTCCATTAGAGCTCTGATATTGTGGTTGCCTGTGACTTCGGAGACAGTTTTTCACGAAGCTCATCGGATATCCGTTAGATCGGAATAGTTCGTATAAATAGGCAAGTTATTTTTTAAGTAGATACTCGCTGTTACAATACCGGGAGGCGCGGTGAAAAAGAGCTCGAACGCAGCTTCGTTTGTGGGCAGCAGGATGATTGCTCCCATAGTTCAGGATTATTTCGGCATTTGAGTCTTTTCTGTGGACGCTGGTTGCGAGCTGGCCATCACTCAATCTTTGCCCCCATGGCGTCAGTCTGTCGATGTAACCTCTCGGCCCCTAAACCCTCCAGCGTGACAATCCCAACTCTTCCTTCTCATTTCGTCTGACGACGGGTTGGTGTAACCAGCTTGAAAATTCACGAGTAAACCTCGATTTTCCGACGAGCCTTCTTTCTTCATTTATCATCTCGGAATGCATACTACCTCAACTATTCATATATATATATATATATATATATATGGCAAAGAAGTTATACCGTACTTCCGACATAGATACTAGCTAAAAGCCCAGACACGTGTTTCGCCGATGTTTCTGCTGCTGTGTGACACAGCAACGAGGGGTTCGGCTCCTCAGTGGGTCCCCCAGCGTTCTCTATGCGGTTTCTGGTATATGGACTCCAGAGAATAATCGGGTAAATAATTTCTGAAATTATTAAGTGCAGGACATGGAGTTAGGTGATTCGGACATGAATTTCTAGGGTAACATCCCGAAATTTCAATGAACATTTGGGTCGAAGACAATCAACCACTGTGGAATAAACCACGTAATGCCCATTCTACAAACAAGTAGTACTACAAGTAGTATGAATCTTATATGGCAAAGACATTATACCGTACTTCCGACATAGATACTAGCTAAAAGCCCAGACACGTGTTTCGCCGATGATTTCTGCTGCTGTGTGACACAGCAACGAGGGGTTCGGCTCCTCAGTGGGTCCCCCAGCGTTCTCTATGCGGTTTCTGGTATATGGACTCCAGAGAATAATCGGGTTGATAATTTCTGAAATTATTAAGTGCAGGACATGGAGTCAGGTGATTCGGACATGAACTTTTAGGGTCAGACCCGAAAGTACGGTATCGGAAGTACGGTATAACGTCTTTGTCATATAATATATATATATATAT
>WEDG01005642.1:0-103041 GCA_017591395.1 Schistocephalus solidus
CATCTGTGTGGTGCTACCCCTAACTAGTACCCCTACACCCCACAGGAAATACACGAGTGTGAACGCACACAATACTGGATACCCCCATCTAGTTTAGAGCACCAGTTGGGCCGATTACGGTGGTGTGGCCGCTAGGCAGGTCCTAATTACTTGGAACCACAGCTATTAGTTAGGTCTCAGATATGGGGCTTGACAGTCAGACTAGATACATCTTTCTACCTTATTTAACCTACGCGATGGACTAATAAATCCCTCTCAACGTGGTATTTTCTTACTTGTACTATGCAACCTACTCGGCGTCACTTATGCTACCACATCGTGCAAGTGAATCACCACCATTGCATTACGGCAGTATATATTCGGCAGTATAAGGTTATACAGCATCCTGGCACATACATCAATAAAGCTGGTGCGACCGTTCTATCAAAAGTGTAAACCTGTTCACGGCAGGGCGTAGCAGCTGTGTTCAAAAACTGACCTAATTTTAGCCAGCGCATCTGATCACAAGTTTCTAGTAGCAAAAAAGACCCAGTGGAGGACCAGCTACGAGGAAACTATTGCAACCTCATAAGCTGAAAGACCTTCTTTATTTATGTGCAGTGAGAAACATTTATTTAAATGTACCAATGAGATAAAAATTCGTCCTTTAATTCTGTAGTAGCCCAGGCAAAGGAAGGCCTGCTGCCAGAGCCTCCTCTCTGATATCTGTTTGGACCTGACCATCGTGTACGTCCTTCTATTCGTCTTCGCCCTGGCAGTGATAATTCGCGACATACTTCATAGTTGTCATTCTCAGCGGTTAACAGACTAACTCAAATATGTGGGAAAACGATACGGGAATTTATCAACTAACTCAGAATGAAAAGTAAGGATAAGGGTACAGTGGAATGACTCGTGTCCATCGGAAATACGCAGATCTTCGATTGTCCTTGTCCTCGGGTATGGTGGAGCTGGATGGGAATGGGAATCTGACCCTTCGACGAATTGCTCTTAAAGAGAGAAAAAATAAGGAATAGACACGCATATGCCAAGCTATCTTAAAAAAATTAACTTTCGCGTCACCCCTCTTTTAAACAAAACCGTTCCTTCTTTATTCAAATCCGCTCGCCACCATAACGTAGCAGCTGAAAACGTTGACGGTAGGATACACAGCATAAAGATAGGCATGGGAATATTTCCTAGGTCAGATGGCGTTGAAAAAGGTTGTTCAAGCAAATATGTGGAAAAGTTTTTACCTGTTAGGAAATTACTAGGTTTCTTTTACTAGTGTGAATTTCGGACGGCAAAGGCAAAATTGAGGTGTCGCGCGCGCGACTTGCCTTCGTTTGAAGTCGAGTTCTAGTGGGCCTATTCTGTCCTGCCAGGACCCAACCCTTGGTGCTCATACTCGTTTAAAAACAGGTTGGCACCCGAAGACAGTCACCTCTGTAATTTTTTAACTGAATACGTTTTCTCTTATTTACCTTATCTGAGATCAATCAATTGATGCTGTCTTTTCCGCTCATCTTTATGCTTAACTCAGTTATTGCCTGCATTATTTATCATATTCTTTTACTACGCAAAGTATTCTTGTTCTGTTGATGCATGGCATATGTATTACGGTACGCCTTTGACGCCTTTTACTACAGTAGAGGCAGCCAAAGGCGTAGTGGAAACCCTACATAAAACAACCAAACCCAACCAAGATTGACTGTTCTCTTCTCTCCTCGGATTTTTAAAATTTGATGACGCGTTTCCGTCATGTTTATTGAACGCGACGAAGTGCATAGGACAGCTTAGGTAGTTTAGGTTACTTACTGCCATTCATGTTATTTAATATTTTTCCTCGATGTTGTATGTGTAATAGAGGCACCAGTAGTAATTTTCTAAATTAGTTTGGTAATGTGTCTTCGACATCGTATTGCAATGAGGACATGGTTGGCAATGTACATGACATGGCCCACACTTCCGTTTACACGCAGAGATTCTGCACTTAAATCTTTTTATTTGTGAATCTTTGAAAGTCATCTTGGGAACCAAAAGTGACTCCTGTGAAACCCATTATGGTCTCTGAATAAGATAGATGTTTGAGCGATGTGGGCTTTGGAGTAACTACAGCAAACTTGTCAACGGCTTATTTGCATAATGTTAATGCGTCCCAAATCATGTCTTGATTGAATTTCCCCTTCTTAAATTCTGTGTGGATCTCGCTTCTTTGCCTATTTTAGATCGAAATTTGAACCACCTTGCAAGTCAATCACTACCTTTAAATGGCAGGTATGTTATTTTTTGAGTCCGCCTCGCAACTCAACGTAGTATTTGTAAAAACCGCAGGTATGCTTAATTAAGAAAACCTTTGCCACAAATCCCCATATTTGCGCTGGCATCCCCCGTCAAGGATGATTAGCTATGTGCGGCCGTCGTGTTGAACACAGCTTCATGGAACAACAGATGAAGGGCGAGGACGGGGCAACTTAGAATTTCGTATCAGGTCCAACGATACGTTCGGTGTAAGGCTTAGGAGTACTTGTCACGACCATGTTTGTGCCTTGTCTAACTGTCTAGGTAATGTCACTTATTTTGCTTCGTCGAATGTCATTCTTTGGTAGTGTATCTTCGGCAAGGAATTGCCGTGCAACGACCGTCCAACGTTTTTACGAACCGGAAGTAATCGCATGGATCTCCCCCCACGGCAGTCTACACTACGACCGTTAGGTTGCATTATATGATAACAGCTTAAATGCCATTGCACATTCTTTGTCACTTTTTTTGCAAAAATCCGGTAAGCTATCCGCAGCAGAACATGCGGAGTGCTCGGGTTGGTAAGAATGACTGCAGACGACCTTGCTTGCGGACGGCGGTTTCTTACAGAAACAAAGCAAAAAGTTTCCACACATGTCTAAAATTGGACGAACTGGTAGGCCCTCCTTGTGGATCTTCCCAGGGATGTGTGTGCCTACTGGTTGGAGGTTTTCGAGGTCACGGTCGTTTATGGCACCCCCTGCGGAGAGTCTTTGTAATCAGTCGGTCAGCTGTGCCTCTACTTCATCCGTGCTATCCTTTTCTTCCTCCACTTTCTTGAATTTGGTCTGGTCTGACAGGATGGACTGCATCTTCGTTACGTAGTTGGATCTGTTCATTAGAACTACGCCTGTTCCTTTGTCCGGTCTAGTTATTAAGATATCTTTGTTCTCTCGAAGCTGTTTTAACTTCTCCCCTTTCACTGGGTCAACGGCTGCTAGAAACAGCAGAAGCCACCGCCATCCGGTTGGGAAAGCTGGTCTTGTGCGCACAAAAGAACCTGCTACAAGTTTCGCGCTCAGCATGGCCAACAACGGCTTAATTACAATCACTCTACGCCGTCTCCCATACCTCCCCCCCTCCCCGTGTGAACGACTTCACCAAACCCTCACTGACGCTTAACCAGTTCTCTTATCACCACTCCCCTCCACTATTAACATGACTCACTGATATGACGAGACGAGCATTATTGATAATGTATTAACTTGTACTCCGCTCCCATATAAATGTACTGGCCCGATGAGAATTTATCAAAAACATGCGTATGCTCGCCAACTAGTCTTCCGATATCACTTACTTTGAAATGCCGTTTTGAGATCTGGATTACTGTCAACGTTTGGCCTTGACTTTAAGTTTTGTCCCCGAGACCTTCGCTTTGAAGATCTCTCTCAAATTATTATGTGGCCCTATTCAGTCTTTTTCTTCTTCACTCAAAATTGTCCTGACCTAATGCGGTGAAAAAAACACTATAGTTCTTTAACCAAGACTCGTATCGACATACGACGCTAGCGAACTTCATGTTGACTGCGTTGATCTAATTCTCGCAGATCCTAAATTGTCTTTCTTTCAGTCGTTGGGTCCAGTAATTGGTCTTATACGAGCCTGTTAGATTATTTTGGTATAAATCACGTAAGACCGACCCGAATAGAAGTATAGCATGTATGATGGCCTCCATTAGCAGAGCTCTTCTGCGCTCTTTTCTCAACTCTTGTTATCACCTTTCCCTTATCAAATGTACTAATAAGAAATTTTTATTGGTGTTTCCAAACAGTACTTATCCGGTATTATTCCACTACCTTACTTTTCCTGAAGGCTCTTGTGAGAACCACGCTGTCAATGTCCCCTGCTCTGACCGCGTGTGGATCGGACCTTCAGTGCTCAACGGAGATCTTGCTTCCCTTACTGATCTCTCATTGAAGTTGCTGGACTCTGGCGCCGACTACCTCCACTTAGACGTCATGGATGGCCATTTTGTGCCCAACATCACGTTTGGCCACCCGGTTGTCTCTTGCCTAACACCAAAACTCCCACACTCCACCTTCCTCGACCTGCACATGATGGTGTCTGAACCCGAGAAAGTAACCCTTACGGTCTATTTTTACTTGTTTATATTTTTATCAATTTCTTTATCTCTTAGCAAAAACTAAAATAGACCCAGCTTCTAGGTCTCACAAGTAGGTCCCGGCGACTACGATCACGTAGTCTTGCTATTGATATGGCGACACCATCATCCGTCACTGCCGTCATCGTGGAAATCGCGTCATCATAAGCAGCAGCGTACCCACCATGGTCATCGTTGGATTTTTCCCGTTTTTTTCTTCGTGTCACTAGGGAGATGGTATTTTAAACTCATTTTTCATTTTTCTTCATCGACTTTCAGTGGATTGAGAGTATGAAGGCGGCTGGAGCTACCCAGTACACTTTTCATTTGGAAGCAACATCCGATGTGAAAACGTGCATTCATCGCATCCGCGATGCTGATATGAAGGCGAGTCCTCTTCTATGTGACCTAATCATGCTAAATTATATGCATACTAATCTGATTGGATAGCTAGGTGCATCCTGTGGTTTTATAGATAGCGAAAGGGCAACCATCTAGCAACTTGTAATCAGCTTATATCAGGTCAAAAACGTTGGCGGGAGTATGATTGAAATCAGACAAGCTTGAAACAACTGCCCTATCGTTTTCTTGGTCAGCCTCTGACATTGAACTGTTTTGTTTTATTACGCATAATTATCAAAACAATCCCTTAATGTGTTTTTTTGGTGGTGTTTATCGCGCTGAACCACAGGCATAGTAAAACCCCGAAAAATCTAGCCCAAACATCACATTCTCTTGTCAAATAATGAATTACCTAAGACCACCGAAAATTCCAGTTGTTTTTTTTTACTGTGAATTCTTAAGGTCCGACAGTCTTTTCAGTTCTCTTTCAATTTCACAACCATTTCTGTTCCTGCTATCGTTACCACCGTCAAAATCTGTGTCGTTACTGATCGTCCTTCTTTGGTCTTTTTCCAAACAGGTTGGCCTTGGCATCAAACCAAAGACCAAGGTGGAGGAGGTCTTTCCTTACGTAGACTTTGTTGATATGATCCTCGTTATGACAGTCGAGCCGGGCTTCGGTGGCCAATCGTTTATGCAAGACATGTTGCCAAAGGCAAGTGCTCGTTTTAATTTGTCAATTCCTCTTCGCCCGTCGCGAATTATGAAGTCCCCTGCTGCTCTACAAGTGCAATGCCACTTGCCCGTGAAATTTTTTGCAGTGAAGCAGACTTGCTCTGCTTTTACTTCATGCCACCCACGTTCACGTTCTAATGGCTAGAAAGGATCCTGACAACAGGAAATTGGTGTGGGTGGAATGTCTAACAAGGCTGTACAACACCTGCGTATGTCACACACGACCTGCCCCTACAGCGGTGCACGCAGTAAAGGCACTGGATCATCACCGAGACCAGATTAGGGTGCTACAGACGTTATTAGGGATGCTCACCTACAACAACTGCCACCCACAGTGATGTGGTTGCACACCTTGGCGTCGGATCACGCCGTGCTACCCACCTGTGCCCGATCCCGCCTCCGATCTTTTTGACTTTTTCAAACCGAGTGCAAGTGGGTGAGAAAGAAAGTGTGGTTGATGTAGTGTGAGTCACCGTCCCTGCGCTCACCATGCAGTGGAGCACACGGCGGACATAATCGGCAGCCACTGTCGAACTGTCAAACCGGGCATCACATCTACCAAACCTCACCAAGGGTTTCTGGGGTCTCAGCTTATCACCAGTCTTGCCATGTGTGGCATGAGCCTCCGCCTTATGCATGTAGCAAAATAGTAGGACAACGATTAGGGACTCACATAGAACCAACACAAATCGAATAACATATCTCCTGAGCCAGTATGGCTCTGTTGTAAACAACTTCCAAATTGCCGCCTGAAAACTTGTGGACCATACGCTCTCAGTGTGGTTGGCCAGTCACAACGAATCATAAACAAGGGCTTTAGTACGGTCTTTGAGGCAAAACAGTATGCAGGAATAAAAAAAGCTAGAAAAGTTAAATGACCAGCTAACGAATGGCTACGTGCGTCCAAACGCCCAGAGGGTGAGTGGGAAAATTTGATTTCCGGCTAAAGGCGTAGTGCAAAGCGCCTCGACACAGGGCTCGTTTTGGTCCAGGAAAGGAATCTGGGAAAAGTCTCTCCATAAATTCCGACTAAATCACAAAATTAATAGTGTTCTGTTGTTACTGTCATCGTTAGTGGGTAATAACACCTTAACCTTCCATCTCTGACGCCGATATCGACCGGCTTCCTCAAGTGGAAATCAAACTCGACCTGGATCTCCCACCGTCACCTCCAGAAACCTTATGCGCCGTGCAACAATTCTCCAGCTGGAAAGCACCATACTCTGATGCCATGCCAGCTGGAATCTTAAGGTACGGCGTCCATGAAAGTATGGACCACCTCTGCTGCTCAACATCGTCGTGAAGATTTTTGACCGTATCCTTCTTGCTCGTCTGAACAACCATCTAGAGCAGGAACTGCTTCCGGAAGCTCAATTTAGCCTTCTACGACACCGTGGAACAACCGATGTGATTTTCGTCGCTCGCCAGCTACAAGAGAAATGCCAGGAGATGTGAACCCCCCTTCCTCCACACTACCTTTGTGGATCCGAGGAAAACCTTCAGTGCGGTGAATCACGATAGACTGGAAAATCATGCAGAAATTAGGCTGTCCTCAGCGTTCACGCACATAATTCGTAAGCTCCACGACTAGATGATGGCAGGCGTCACGAACAACGGGATGGTCTTCGAATTATTCACAGTGACCAACGGAGTGAAGTCCAGGCCCCCACCCTCCTGAGCCTCATGTCCTCTGTTATACTGATGGGTGCCCTCGGATACGCATCGCCTGCAGGACTGATGGGCACCTCGATAGGCGGCGCATGTAGGCCCTAACGCGTGCGTCTATGACTACAGTCCACGACCTGCTCTTCGCTGACGATGGGTCCTCAACATCGCGACGGAAGAGGACATGCAAAGAAATATGGACCTTTTCGGCGCCGGCTGCGCCAACTTTGGGCTGGTCATCAATATGGACAACATGGTGGTCATGCACCAACCACCGCCCAACACTCTGCCTCAACGTCAATGGCACTTAACTGCAAGCCGTTGATCAACTCACCTACTTATGCAGCATGATTTCTCGCAACACCAAAGCCGATGACGAAGTGGCTCGTGTCTCAAAAGCCAGCCAAGCCTTTGACCGACTTCAGCACTTCATGTGAAATCGCTTCGGTCTCCATCTCAACACAAAGCTCAAGATGTACAACGCTGTCATCTTGACGGCGCTGTTTTATGCAGCGGAGTCCTGGACGGTTTACAGGAACCAGGCACGGTGACTCAACCACGACCACCTCAACTGTCTTCGAAAAATCCTAAAGCTGCGGTGGCAGGACAGGATCCCGGATACGGAAGTTCTGGAACGAATTGGAATTCTCAGCATCCATACCATGCTGAGGCACCTACAACTACGATGGAGCGGTCATCTCGTGCGAATGGACAACGAGCGACTACCTAAATGCATTTTCGATTAATATGTCGCTGAGTGTACTCGCATACCTGGAGGCTAAATCCGACGCTACTGGAATAACTTGACTTCCTTGAAGCGCCTACAAATTAACCCACTGAACTGGGGAGATCTTGCTTAAGACTGCTTGATCTAGAAAAGAACAATAAAGACTGGGTCTTCAATACATGAAGCCAATTTGACTACCGCCGCCAAAGGCAATAGTGAAGCATGTAAGTCTCTGATGCCCACGGTCCGCAACGCCCGCAGTCAACCCCTCTCAGAATGCCTGCGCTGTCAGAGAACTTTCCGTGCATGATTCGGTCTTGTCGGACATCTCCGGAGCTCATGCATTAACAATCTGCCCACTTCAACCGCTGCCTGCTTAATCGCCCCTGTTCCATATCCGTCAGTGCCCATGGCGTCGGCCACCATCGTCACCGGTGACTACCTTCCTAGTGCTGCGTTGCCATCGAACATTGCCATCCCCATCACCCCTACCACTGCCATCGCGGTGTCAACGGCCACCATCACCTCTCACAGTCCTGTCACCGGTGAGGACAATCGCGAGGCCCCGTCGACCACTATCCTCACCAGCACCACCAAAAATACTGATGTGAACTCAGTCCCCACCTGTCCTCACCTCACGCATCGGCCTGATCAGTCACTTGCGGATTCATCGAACAGAGAATTGTAAACCAGTGCCTAGAGCACCAACACACAGCAAACACCGCCGCCTCCACTGTCTTCGCGGATTCACTCACCGCACGGGTCTGTTGGGCTACACGCGCATTCATGACAGCGGGATCCACTGCGATACTGACACACCTGATTGTTCGACCGTCGATTTCGACGAGGTTCACCGTACGCTCCACAGGAGGGTGGTGCAGGTACGGTAACTTGCGCGTGATTTAGTTTAAAGTGAGAGTGGACTTGCGCTACATCTTCCGCACTCTCCTCCCCCACCTATGCCCGGTACAAGACAGTGTCAAGAAGACCGGAGATGGGAGAGGGCGTAGGTGGCTAGCGTGGCCGGGGCCCCTAGGCATGCTACCACGCCACCCCTGCTTGGCATTTTTTATGGGAGCGCAACCCAAATAACGCCTGCCGTGCCCTGATGTGGTCCCCCTGTTGATCCAATGCATCTACCACGTGGCCCGTTTAGGGGGCACTGACGTACCTAACACGTTATTCGCACTCATCAACACCCCAATCCCTAGCCCTCTCATCAGCTTTGATACCAGTATCGGTAGCACAACCTCTCGACCTATCTTGTCCCCATTGCCTCCGCACCTCGAACTCACGTATCAACCTGGTCGGTCACTTTCGAATCCATCGCACAGAAACTGGTGAACTAGCACTTGGGGCTCTGACATACAGTCATCGCGTCCGTCTCCACTGCCCACACACATTCACTCACCGCATGTGCATACATGACCACATATGCCTCCACTAAAATCTGTGGTAATTCACCGCAGGCCTGCCCACATTACTACACAGTCTCTCTACCAACGTTTGCATCACACATGCACTCTTTCCATCATCAACCTATACCGCAAGGAAGAAGTTTGTTCTTCGGCTTCTCTCCTCATGCCTTCTCAGCTACATGTGAGACCTTTGCCGCACCCATTACGCTGTACGCAAATCTTGACCAAGTGTAGGCCATGACCAGGTGTTGTATGATAGGTTGTAGTGACACACAGACCCAGGCTGTTAAAGCTCGGATCCGTGTCGCTGCCCCCCCAGCATCTTTTGCAAAATCCTGGCCAAGTGTAGGCCGTGACCAGGTAGTGTATGATGGGCGTAGTGACCAAGGCTGTATGAGCTGGGATCCGTGCCGTGCCGTTGTCAAGGTTTTTTGTGGATCAGGGCGCGCGATCGCACGCTTAGCCGCAGATTTTGCTGTGCCAGCCGCCTGCTCCCGATCCTGCCTCCGATCTTCTTAACTTTATCTTGACATCGGGCACGGGCGGTTGAGGGGAAGAGAGAGAGTGCGATAGGTGCAGCGCAATTCTAATATCATTTTAAACTAACCCACTTGCAAGTCACCGCGTTTGCTTTCAGCCTGCTGAAGAACGCGTTCGACATAGTCGAACTGGGCGGTTGAACTGTCGGCTAATAATACAGACCTCAAGTGCTAACGAGGAATATATTATCATAGGGAAGAGGACACTTTCATTGTCAATTCGATCATCCACAGGACGTCTTTTCTTCCTCTGACCGTTCCAGGTACGCACTCTACGTGATCGGTATCACAATCTCAACATTGAAGTCGACGGCGGCGTCGGACCGAAAAATATTCGTGTGTGTCTGAAGGTAAGTTAAGTTCATGTGTTATCTTGTTCGTCAGTGCGATTCTGACAGCAGCCCAAGCGTCGCGCCGATTTAGCAGTCTGTGGTGCAGAATAAAGTGAAAGTGGGTTCCGAACTTGAAAACACAGATCGGTTGACTGGCCTTCCCCATCAAGGCCAACAGTGCTTTCAGTTGGCATCACCTGTCAGTCCTCTTTTACCGATTTTTTTTTTTGCACACGTCTTGACTAGAATCATTCTAAATTTGAACCCAGACTAGACGATTCGAAAAGTTAAAGTCAGGTCTTCTGTTTACTCAGTTTGTCAGCTCGACTAAGAACACCCCGCATTGCAGGTGACCTTGTACTAGATTCCGAGGAAAGGTACCTATTCTTGTGTCCTAATCCCACAACTAACTCCAACCTTGACCGCATACTTAACCCTATTCTCAACCTTGACCTTGACCATAATCTCCCTAGAATTTAGCGCAAGGCTATCTGTAATAGGGAAGTTCCTGTTCTCGTGTCCTTCCAAATTTTCTTCCATCATGGTGATGAGCAAGTGGTTATTGGATAGATTACTAGTGAAACAGCCGAGTAGAAGAGTTCAATCTCGTCTCCCCGTCTTTGTGGAAGTGTACAATATGACTAGCCCATGCTGAGAAATAATTTATAATTAGGAGATTTTAACAGATTGGAATACGTCATTTGACCCAGTTATGAAAAACTCGACGGCCTCGGTGGGATTCGAACCCACGACAGCAAGAGGAGGGCCTCAGTACAGTAAGCATTCAAGCCACTTGAGTTATGAGTCTCCACCGGGCGCCGTGAGTTTAATCACACTTGGTTAAAGTAACCCGACCAGCCTACTGTAACATATGGAATCCACCAACTCTGATACAGTTAGCCTACCGCCCACGCAGGATTGCCTAAGCAATCAATCTAGAATCCACCAGAGGATTACCAGGCGCAATTGAGTATTTAGGCGCTTTTAACGGATTTGAATAATTCATTTGAACTAATTGTGAAAAGCTTGGCAGCCAACTGGTCAAACCTCTTGCGTGCAACTTAACTTTCCCCTGAGTGTCTGTCGCCTGCACTTTGATACAAGTGTCACAATCATCCTATTTGGTGTCATTGTTGGTAATTTGCCTGCTATATGGGCCCCTTTGCAATATGGTTTACTCCAGATTATTCTGTGAATCGCACATAATCTTGATCAACATTTGGCGATATAACCATCGCCGCGCGGTCACAGACCCGCGTGCTTTCTACGAGACAACTTGTCAAAGCTACCTGTCAGATTGGTGTCGACGCAAAGAATAGAGACGTCAACCAACGGGCCCGCCGCTGACAGATGCTAGACGGACGCTGTGTGCCCTTTAATAGGTTCGTTTTTCGGTTGATCAAAACCTCATTGTTCGAGTTTAGCGCCCGTGTGACAGCTGTGAACGTACTTATCCACCACTTTTTGAGCTGCCATTCTCGTGCTAGACAGCAGTAAGCCCACATCCGTTCGGTCGTCCGTTTGATCAGCTCTGCTAGTGGATGTCAGTTTTTTCTCAGCGTAAGCCAACGTAAGCGCCCCTACCTATCCTATGTGCACTGGGAAAAACGTTTGAAGTCTAAGTAAGGTATTTGAAAACGAAATTTAAGACTGAGGAAAGAAAATAATGTTTGATAGGGAAATCGATATGTATTCATGAAATTTAGTGCACACGTCCTCGCTTACGCACCAAAAGGGTTATTCCGTACAGCAGTCATCAGCCTCGATGTGACTGCGTTCATCAAGGAATTCTCATTTACCTTGGCCATGACGTCCGACGGTCTTGATATTGACAGCATGCTTGTTGGCCCTCCTAACGGCACCCCGAACGTATGGGCCAGAGAGTTTAAGTCAGGTGGGCTAGGCGACCATCTTTGCGTTCAAACTTTTGACTGCACTTGTTTACGCAACTGAGGCATTCTCTTTATTCAAAGCTAAATCTTGTTCTAACCCCTTCACAGAGTGGAGCAAATATGATCGTCTCAGGAAGCGCCATTACAAGTGCGGAAGACCCTGCTGCCGTTATTCGCGCGATGCGCTCAACTGTGGTCGATGCGGTTCTCTAGTCTTTGCGCGACATAGAACTATCTGCATGATCTTTTTATGGGCGTCGTTGCTTGATTTCTTATTTATCGAAATAAATTAGTTTTTAATATACGTCCTCCTTGTCGTCCTTCCCTGTTGTAACGTACTTGGCCGATATTTAGTCCATGAATGAAGCTTCTTTCTTTTAGTGAATTCCTTTGGGCTCACAAATGTTCACCTTGGATCTACAGGCATTGTGTGACTGGTTCTCCTGCAACCACGACCACCTGCCCTCTTCTGGAACTCAATTATGCTAAATTGAAGGTCTTCGAAGCAAATAGCTCAGAGGCAAATGGGTGAGCCCTACCCGTCCACTAAGGAAATAAATGTTCATTGTTTGCTATTCGCGCGGGCACCTATCCGGCTTATTTAAACAGATGTTTCTCTATACGATAATTAAACTTAACCTTTAGCAGCAGCAGGAATATCGGTGGATAACAGCATGTATGGGCTTTTTCTAATACTTATGTTGGCAGCAGGATAAAGTCACGCTTCTACCACTTGCTTCTAAAATATGGGTTTACAATGTTGGTCTGCGGCTCCTTCTTGTCTACGTCTCTAATCTGCATAAATCGGACTTGCGTTGAAACGTATCGTGGCACAAAAGTGGGGGTTCATCCATTTATCACTATGAGCATAGTGGCCTACCATTCGTATCTGAGGTCCGTAGCGAAAACAGTGTGAATCCACTCAGCAGCCAAAGCCCTGACTGTTGAACCATCGGCGGCCAACCGCGAATTGGGGCCTTTGGCTAGTAACTAGGTTGATGAGTGTGATGAGACCATTGTCATGCCAATGTATGCTACTGATGCTAGAACTTCTCTGTAGAATCTCCAATACGTGGTTCTATCTACGAATGCGAATATTCTCGACTGGACGTTTTGTTAAAATTTCTGTGTTGTTATTAAAGTGTGTCACCGCGCTGAGCTGCAACGTATGAAGTCCATAAAGCAGACTCCTTCGGGACGACTCCAAGACCCACTGAGGTGCCGTACCATTCAGTTGCGTGATGCAGCAGCAGACGGAGACGAAACAGGTTTCTGAGTCTGTTGCCACTTCTGTGTTGGGATTATGCAGTCGCTTTCGTTGATATGCATAATTCTGGTTGTAAGACTTGTATGTAGAGGGCGAATTAAGTGGTAATTCTGTCAATGCTGGTTATGTAATTCATTGCAATTAAAATGGTGTGCGCAGCAGTCAGGTAGAAGTTCTTCCATAATTCACTTGTTAGAATTCATTTTACGAGGTCGAACTGCAACGATGGACACATTTGCTTATCATTTTTACCGTAATTTCATAAATCATAATTCACATTGTGAACACAGTAAGCAGTTCAACTTTATTGTGTCTGTAGCACAATCAAAGGAAAATTTGCCACTTGCTTCTACTGCCCCAACAGCAGGCGTTCTGTTTGAAAAAAGTGACGCCATGCTCGTTAGCTTCGCGACCTGAGTAGAAACGTTTTTCAGAAACATGAGAGCCGCATTACGATATCGGTTAACTAATGCCAAAGTGCCGTGACCCAGGGCTTCTAAAAAATGTGGCACACGCAACAAACTGGTGGTTTGGAATTCGTTTGAATTTTCCTCGTCGTTGGTGTTTACTACATTTGATGTCAGTAGGTTCGTTTTTGAATGGATCAGCGCTAGAAACCTCTACTATGAGCAAAAACTTAACGATGCAAACACATGCTAATTTTAAGCTTAATTTAGACTCACTGTAATTCTTTTAGTCAACTCTTTTCATAAACTACTACACTGAATAGGTAGGCTTTGAAATTAGGAAGCATACATGTTTAACTACTCACTACTTGCATGACACATGCATGTTTATCGGGGTGATTCTCAGGAAAGTCTACTCGGCCCCAGTTTGAATTGTCGTGGTCGTTCATGCTTCATGAGAGCTTTTTTCTTTGCTACAATCTGTTGCTTTATTTCCTTTGTTTAGACGACGCTGAATCTTATCTCTGTTATCGGCAAAGTATCGACTCGCGAGACTTGAATGTGCGGTGAGTCAATGAAAATTTTAATGCCACAAAGATATTTTCTCACAAGTCAGTTCTATGGGGCATGATCGTGTTATCTAATACGTCTGCCGAAGTTTTACCCAAAACAGGACTTATAATGTATTTTTTATGTTGTAAAAACTCAAGAACGGAGTCCCGAACACAACGAAAACCCTACAATTTGTGCCACAAAACTAACTCATCAGTTCATCAGTATGCAATAAAAAAATCGTCATCGTCCTATACATTATGCATATTAAAGCTCGGCGAGATATGAATGGTGGCATGTCTCTTGAAATGTTAGCCGCCATTCTGGAGTGTGTTTTCGATTAAAAAGGACAACTTAGGTGGGGTTATAATATGAGTTCGACTATGTCCACGGTGCATTCCACAGCATGGTCGTGCGGGGACGGTGACTTGCGCTGGATTATAGTGAGAGCAGACTTGCGATTCATTTGCCTCGCACTGCTCCGCTCCTCCGCCTGGGTCCGGTGTCAAGACGAAGTCAAGAAAACAGAAGATGAGAGGGTGCAGCCCCACACACTGCGGTCCACTACAAGAAAGGGCACTACAACAACAACAAGGGAGGGACGCTCCAGATCCCAGCTGAGTGGTAGTACCTTAAAAGCCATATTAAGAAGGAGCCATTACAGACTGATTCTCAGTTTGGGGGACCGATTTATCCCGTCAGTTGGCAGTCTTTCGAGCCACGGCTTTTTAAGCGCATCAGTTTGTTTACAGTGAGAAATACGCGCTGAGACCGTCTACCTCACTCTCTCCCCCACCCCCAGCATTAGAACATCGTCCGAGTTTGTCAGTTGCCATATGCGGGAGTGGGAGCAGTGTCTGACAGGGCGGGCGAACCCGTCTGCACGTGCCACAGCACGATCTAGCCTCCCTGCCACTCACACCTGGATTACCAACACCAGGGGGTAAGAAGGAGCCAACGCCGTGGTGGTTGTAGTGCTGATTATTATACAGCGTACTCCCATGATAGTTCAGTCATGCTAGGCTGCCTGTTGTTTACTGCGTTTTTATCTGGCCGCTTGCAGCAACCTTGCCCCTTTAAACTTAGCTATATTTCGTAGGAGACATGCGCAAAATATCCTTTATTGCGCTTATTTGGTAGCAGATTACGTCCTCTTTAAATTGTATACATGAAGAAAGTTTATCTTTCAGTTTTAAAAAGTTTCTACACTTGAGATTATTATAAAATGCCTTATCTGACAACGTATCCGCCAGTTGCTTAATATAACTAACGAAGTATATACCTTTATCCATGTCCATTGTAAGCTTCTGCGCATTGAGGAGTGTGTGATTTTCCGTACGTGAAAAATAGGCAGCTTATAGTTTGGAAACCCGAATCGCAAGCGGATCAGCTGGTCCGATTCAAATTATGTGGGAACTGGAACACTGTTAAAACAAAAAACCACCCTTTGTCTGAGTATGAAAAGTGAAAAGGAAGCGAGTTTCTATCGCATAACTAATAGAAAGATTTTTATGCCTTTTTTTCACAAACCATATCTAGGGGGACCATTTCATACTACTCCAGTGGTTAGTTTTGATCGAATGCGGTATCTGCATCTGGCCGGAATGAAGCGCTGTCAAAATCCGGCCTCCTGACGCGACTGAAATATCTTGGCATTGTGTTGCATCTTAACCGGTATTCCAACCCCACCACAGTTATCTTTTCTTATCAAAACACGTTTTAGAATGTTTTAGATACTTTACCTACTACAATTAAGCTATGAGTCGATTTGTGTAAATTCTATCGCCAAAACCTATGAAGTATATGGGTTATTTCAATTAAATGTTGGCCTAAATTTCGTGTTTTCAGTTAACTAGCCAGGACCCTCTATGGGGGCGACTGCATCGATATGCTGGTTAATTTAGTTCTATTCAAAGTTAACAGGTTTTTTTATTTTGATCTTAGAAACGGTTTTGTCTTAAAAACGACATGGTTCAAAAAGTGTCACACAACGGACCACGTGGTAGATACGCTAGGCCAGCAAGGCGACCAAGTCAGGACTGCACTATTTTTGGGCGGCGCACTTGCAACATGGCGTGCGGTGACACGCCCGGCGAAAGGCTCGCGCCGCGCCAGCTTTCTACGCCTTATCCCAGCTCCAGTTGGCTGGCTGACTCGTATAGGGGACTGGCGCACGGGAGGGGGAAGGGAGAGAGGTCGGCTCCGTTCCACGTCACTCAGTGCATATTCCTCACCATGAGCACTCTTACGTGCTTCTGACTTGTCATTAAAAATGATGGCCTGGAAGGCTGTGCACTGACGAGATAACTGTCCTCCCCATAGGGGGGGGGGGGGGGTGAGATTGCTGTGACCACATCTCTTTATGGCCTCTATGACGCTCTCAGTTAGGTAGGATCCGAGCCGACCACTGCCCTTTGCGCGTGAACTAGGCGCATGTGTCACGCGTAGACGGGCTGTTTACCTTTTTAGCCCCTGTGCCCAATCCCTCCTCCATTCTTCTTCACTCTACATTGAAACCGGTTCCAGGAGGGTGATGGAGGAAAAATCTCGGTAGATATAGCTCAATTCAACTATCAATTTAAACTAATACAAGCGCAAGTCGCCGTCCCTGCGCCCACCCTCATGGGGTTTTTAGCGTCGTCCTTGCCTGCACCGTTTGCCTCGTTTTTGCCGTCCGCTTCTGTCACCTAACGTTCTGACACCCTTGTTTAACAGTAAACATCCTCGTCCATTCAGCTTTCACTGACTCTTATATTTCCCCGATTGAGCTTTTGTTAATTTCAAAATTTCCTCCTTCAGTCATGACCGTTTCGCGCGCTCACCCCTGTTCCGACTCCACGAATTCTGGCTGATGTTGATCGCCCTCTTCAACGCCTTTGTTTACGATGCATCCACGCTACCCACCCTCAAATGGACCTCCTGGTGTAACCTCCTCTCCAACATCGTCCTCCTTTCCCAGGCTATACTGCAATTGGCCTATACACGTCTTTTTCTCCATATATTCGTTTTGCGCTGCGCCAAACGACGTGCGTTCGGATACGGCCTGGTGGCTTTTGCCTGCGTCAGTATCGCCTCTGTCGTAGCCAGTGTTTATGTGTGTCTGCTGCCGCTGCGCCTGGCGCGTTGGCGCACCTCCGGTCAGACTAGCGAGCTGGGCTGGATTGTTGTGCATTGCGTGCTTGGTCACTGGCTGCTGGCCCAAATAGTTGTCCATTTTGTGGGCGGAGTGTGGCGGGAGGCGGGTCGGGTGCCCCAGCCACTTGTGCCACAGGAGGCGCCGGGATGGAGCATGTGCAGCCGCTGCCAGGTTCCCCGGCCGCCACGAGCACATCACTGCAGTGTCTGTGGCAGCTGTGTCCTCATGATGGATCACCATTGTCCCTGGTTGAGCAACTGCGTTGGTCTCCGCACCCGCCGACACTTTTACTTCTTCCTGCTGTATCTCTCAGCCGGCATTGTTTACTTGTGGCTGGCTGGCTGGGGCGACTTTATGCTGCACACTCAGAAGGTCTGGTCTGCCTACAAGAAATTCAACTGTTCCAGGTTTTCGCAGGACTGTGTGAGTTCAAACGCGTTATTTTTGTTTATCCTCGTTTTCTGGTACACCGTGCGCTTTGAAACTGCACCAAATTATAGGCTAGCACACCGAATTTTGGACGTTGCGATGGGTCGGCCAGGAACTAAAATCTCCTTGAAAAGAAGAGATTTCGCAGACAACTGGATTACCTGTTTGCCGTTTTGAACTTTTTCAAGTGGAATTGCAAATCAAAATTATCACATTTGAATGGCTTTTCACACAAGAAGGCCAGCTTTCCTGGATATTTATATTTAGGCTACGAGTATTGGCTGATCTCCGGTGTAATTGGTTCGGTGGCATATACAATGGAAGCACTATATTGCGTCAGCGTCGTCCGAACGAACTTGTGGGATTTCGGCTTCTATTTAAGATTCGTCAGGCCCCTGTTGGATGAAACACTTCACTGGTTGGTCTTTCCACTCAGAGATCTCCTGGCTGATCCTGCCACAGTCCTTCTACCCTCACCTCACTCAAGTGATGAGGTCAGTGTGAATGTGGTTTGAATTAGTACCAGGATACCGCGCCGATAATGTATATCCTAGAATCGCACGAACCGACTCGGTCCAGAGTAAATGTACTTCCAGAGCCTCCACTATTCGGATTAGACCTCACTTCTCCTGCCGCTATGCAGGGTTCGTGCATACAGCTACGGTGTTTCGGTATACTTTTTCTAACTGCCTACCTTATCGCTGTAGTTATCTCGGGAGACGACTTCGATGTTTTCATTTAGTGACAACAGAGTTGTATGTTGCATCACGTGGCGTTGAAATATAGCCCCACTCGTTCATGTGGCAAATTCGCGCACCAGATTTTCATCTATTTTTTTCATTATTGTATGTCTTTCCAGTCGTATTTTTGCCCGAAAACATTGCACAGCTATCAGTCGCCTCGAAAACGTTATGAATTTTGGATGTCTTCTTCCCTTTATCAGACTTTCGTTTTTTAACAATAGCTTTTGAATAATTTTTTCCCGGGTATGAATTTAAAACAGGCGTATGTAGCAGGATTTATTAGTTCCAGCAAATTTTGCGAGGCTTATCAACAGCAACTCGTCTTTGCATAACATGGACGACAAATAAAAACAGGCAGAAGTTTGAATTTACACAGAATGTCACTGCATAGCAGTAAGGGTTTATTGTAAAGAATGATCAGATGGAAGAAGTTACCGTAAAACATCATGTAGGAAAGAAAAGGTGGGCACTCGGAGAACGACCACGCAGTCTAGCTGCTGGCATAAGTCGGGTCTCTTCCGCCGTATATAGGCTGCTTCCAAGTAGCGCAAATTCCGTTTTCGTGCCCGAAATGTACTCGGTAAGCTTTTTTGAGGTCAACAGAATGTCCAATGCTGATACAAGTAAAAATGCGAGTCCCAGGAAGTAGTTGAGAAGAATTAGATGCCATCGCTGGGGCAAGGGCTTTTTTGTCTGACATTTCGGATTCCAACTCCAACCCATCATCAGAGAAAGTATCAGATACAGGTAATTCGTACACAGAAAGTTGCAGTATTTATAGGGTGCAGTCGCCTACGACAATTAAACGGCTCCCCCTTTATTGATGATGACTGCGCTCTGGTGCGCTAAATGTTTGATGGCTGGCATGCGGGTCGTTATCCGCTGAAATTTCGTCACCCGTGTTGGAGGGTGGCGTGATGATTGCTCGGCCGTCTGGTCACTGGCACTGGCGTTGGAGAATGTTCGCCTGAACTCTCCCCGAGTAGCTGATTCCTCTGGCCAAACTGAGTCTCAACACCAAATATGGATTGGGTAGGTCATTGCACTTGTTACTAGACTGGGGGCCTGTAGACCATGATTCAATCAACTCGCGGCTCACGCGACTATCACCTCTTGCAAGAATTTCGGCTTCATTGAACTTGAATTTGTGACCGGTTCTCGTCGAATGAGTCGCGACTTGAGAATTGGTGTCATTTCGCCGCACTGCTTCCGCGTGTTCGGCAATTCACGTCTGAAGCAGTCTTCCGGTTTCTCCGACGTAGTTGTCTTACCCGCAACTCTACCAGATCCGATAAACAACAGATATTTATTTCCGCGGCAGTGGGTCCTTTTGTCTCATTACCTGACGCCGAATGGTGGCCTCCGGTCTGTGTGCGACTCCAACTCCAAGTGGCACGAGAAGGCGGCTGACAGTCTCCGATACGTTTTTGACGTATGGAATCGCACGTCAATATTTAGGTTCGATGCAATTTGTCGTCCATCTCGTTTGCTCATGCACCGGTTGACGAAGTTGCGCGGGTAACCATTTTCCTTGGACACCCGTCGAAGGTATTGTAATTCGGCAACCTTGTCTTCCGGTTCACTACAGTCCTGCGGAATAGAGGCAAAAAGGGACGTGCAATTAAAAGATACCATGACGTCGCTTGGCAGGAGGCTTATCCATTTAAGTTTCTCTAAGAATTTTGTTGAGAAGCTGACTGTGGTGTCCAAATCAGCGGGGAGAAATTTGAGGTGCCGAGGCAGACACTTTGCCAGTCCGTACTTTGGAGTGCATTTGAGCGATACGATTGGTCGGAGAGGAGCACCCTTCCTGTTTACCTTGGTGAGGCCATCGAACCGAGCCAAGGCCGTGTCTTGGGCTCTCGTCATTCGTCGGCGTTATTGCACCAGAGTTCTCCAATGCCAACAGCGTCGCATAAATTTCGCGTGTCAGCGTTTTTACGGCGTTTGCTTCGCACAGACATAACACTAGCGATCCTCCAATAAGTTTTTTTGATTTTCGAAGGTTATGTCCAATAGGAACGTGGAACGTCCCTTGCCCGCGGGTTTGATGACGATGTCTGTGTTGCTTTAAGTTCCCTTAATGCAGCACGTTCAACCTTAGGGATTATTTCGCGCTTTACGGGGTTTATTTCGCACGGGATGTTTCGGCAGAAGTTTTGTCAACGAAGACCGTGGTACTTTATTTTCTTGTCTGAAAAGCCAGTTAGGCAGTTATGGAAAACCAGATCATTCGTCAGTCCAGTTAGTCTGACCTACCTCAACGTACCACTATTCGGTAAATATTGCAGCTCCTAAGACCGCCACCTGACGGGATAACTGGTCATCTTCAAAAAAAGAGATGTTGACTGCAGTGAATCCGTACTATGGCCTTTATGGCACCTTTCACTTGCGAGACTCGAGCCAGTTTTTTGAACGCGTTTGGCGGATCTTTGCGTTCATTCTCAGGCCCATTCTGCCTGATCTGGAAAGAGCCACTAATATGGGGAGAAAAATCGAGAAGATGATGCGACCCATCGCATAGTTCGTTCCTATAGCCAATCGAATCTGCTTCGAAACTATGACAACACACTAACACCCGTGGCTGTGAAGTTTGACAACTGATGGAATGTCTCGGGTCCACTCAGAACTGCGGGTCAGGATACAATGACTTATTACTATGACCTTTATACCGGTCACCCAAGTTGGAAAAGCCCCCGAAGGAAGCCTAGTAGGTGTGGAGTTAGGATCAGGTCGTGCGTGGCACGCGCAGACTGGCTGTTTACCTTGGCCAATCAGTGAGTAACTGGCCGAGCTTATGACTTAGCTCTGGTCTTCTTGACGCTGTTTTGCCATCGGGACGCTCAGCGTAGGGCGGGTGTGAAACAGATGCACCCAAGCGCGACTCGTTATAAACAAACTCGCAAGTCAGGGCTGACCACACCCCATAGGGCGGTGGCGAACTTTGGCGCTCGCTGAATTCGAAAAAGCGTCGACTCGCAGCAGAGCAAGGCTTACGGAAGGTTGCAATGCATTATTTTAATGATTTAGGTGTGCAAGACGCTTGGAAACTAGGGTTTCTAATCACAAAATCCAGTTTCGGCATTTGTCTGGCTGACGCTAAGTCACAACAAACTAAGCTGCCGTTCACGAATCTTCGGACGCTGAACCACAGACACAAAAGAACGGGCCATGTACGAGGGTAACTGGTTTGGACTAGACGACGCATGAACGTATGTTGCTGGTTCCAATGTCGTCGAGCCAAATGACCCAAGATCGCCCACGAATGACGAAATCCGGGTGCCAGCAACTCGATTGCGTGCTATCATCGCACCGCATGCAACCACGCGCGATGAGCGGGGGAGGCGATAATTTTGACAGGCCCGTAGGGGCATAGCAACGGTATGGCAACTGCAACATCTGGTCCGTCGGACGATTATCACACCACTTGCAGCTATCTGCGGTGCCCTCAGGGGCTGCCGATTCTGCCAGACATGTAGTGGCCTAGCCACTACATTCTATCAATACTGCAAATGTTGGCCATCCGTAAAAAGTTTCAACTTTTTCATCGCAAAGCGATAGAGATTGTTTTTTTTTTAGAAGTTCTAAACTATCCCGTTTTCCTTATTTAGCCTAATCTGTGGATACTGGGCCTACAAGCGTATGTGCATCGCCTCCTGGTAGCACTATACCGCGTCTCCTTGCTGCTTCTCTGCTTTTCTATCGGCCTCCTTGTCTGGCACGGTCGGTTAATCGGTCGCGGAGAGACTAGTATAGAGTACCACCAGAATTGCCAACTGGCTCGACGCATGCGCAGACGACACCTCGTATTTCGCAACTACTACGACTTTGGTTGGCAACGCAACTGGATGCGTTTCCTGGGCCTCGAGGCGCCGGCGGATACCAGGGTCTGGCAGGTAGGAAAGAAAGTCCCCCTGCACACCTACGCCTACCGTGCGCTGACTAATGTTCTACTGCCTTCATGGCGCGGCGCGCCCTGTGACAGTACTGACGGCCTCACCTATGAATTGGCTCGAGTCAGTGTGGAAACCATTCTTTCGGACCTTGTCGATCTCAGCAGCGTTGAGCAGTCGCCTCAACCCAGCAGCCCGCTTATTGAAACAGTGACAAAGAGAAAATTGCCCTAACTTTTGTTGATTCTTATCTGTTAGAATTTTAGCTTCGAATGGAATTGCAAGTCGTATGGAAAAAATCCGTACATCGTACTTGCAAACTGGCAGTAATAAAAACTTATTAGTTAACTTGGTTTTGTGTTCAAGCTTGTAAACAAAGGTCGAGAATTCCTTCGCAATTTAAGATGATATGATAAGTAGATGAGTTGGAACGGTCTCCTGAAATCTGATGCTTAGTCTCCAACGATTTATTGGTGATTCTATCTTTTACTAAGTACCCATGGTTCCGAGTGGACATATTAAGAATTACCGTTTAATAATCCACTTGCCCGTGCAGGCAAATATACTTATAACTATGTTGGACTTGACTATGTACATAAATCTAGCTGAGAAAAGATAGGTGCCGTTCCTATCCAACGGGCGATATAAAGGAACTTCAAACTTAAAGACGAAGGCGTGAGTACTGCTAAGTGCACGCGTCCTGGTATGCGGTCAGTAGTGTCTGGAAGCACTGAGACTTACGTGAATTGAATGAAGTTCACACCAAATGTTCTGCTCAACGAAGTAACAATTTCAATCTATCCCCACATGGCGCCCAGCTCCCATAAACGGTATCGCGAAGCTGTGCCCGCCGTAGTGACAGCATTTCCCCCTTTAGCAACGGTTTTTGATGCAGAGGAATGTCGCGAGTTGTTGGTCGGTTACAGAGGAAACGGTCGTGTTCTGTTTGGCATAAGGGGTCGGTTACTGTATCTAAGCACTTGCATCGCCTTGCTATTGAAACGCAAAGGGGGAAGGTAGAAGCTTGGGTTGATGCGGTTCAAGTCTCGCTTTATATAACCAAGTTTACTACTGCTTCCTCTGGGTAGTGGTTATGATCAAGTCCGACGAACTGTCAAAACAAAGGGTTGCTCAGCAAATCCGGTACGCCGGTTCCATCATGCAGTACCGGAGGCTGTATTAATGAAAGTCAAACAGAAGACAGTGTGAAGTGATTGTGGCTCCAGCAATGCATGCGCTTAGAAGGGAATAAATGAGAGAATAGTAAATGCACTGATGGAGCTTCAGAGCGGAGAAGTAAGAAGAGAAAAACTGAGTGATTCGGTAAACCTGATAAACCAAAAGGTCCGCGTGATTATCTGCTGAAATCGGAAAAGAACATTTTAAAAAACAGATGTCGACGGCGCTAAAAAAAGTAGTAGCAGAGGCATTAAGAAAAAAAGATAGGCGAAGGAGAGCCGTGGAGAGCTAGGGGGTGCGAGCAGCCAACGGCACGGCCACTACCGAAGAGGCAGCACCACCCCCTAGGAACACTGAAAACAATGTCATGAAAAATGCACTTTTGTTTAAAGTTGAGTGGCCGATTAATTTTCCGTGGAAACCAAAAGGGAAGTTGGAGGAAAGAAAAGGACGTGAGCTATACACGACCAAGTAAAAGGAGCGACAGAATGAGAGAGGGGGGAGCGGGTGACGGTCACGTCACGTAAAACCACTGAACTCCAGTTTCAGTTTGATTCTCGGCTGTTGACGAGAAGAGGCAGTGGTTTGGGCGGTTGCAGCACAGTTACTGCCGCCAAAACCTGCTGCAGCACTGGTGGCGGTGGTGGTCGAGGATGCGGCAACATTGGCTGAGGTCTGGGATTTGACGGCAGACTCTAGACGAGGTTTTAGATCGGCCACCTTGCAGACATGTCGGAACTCTGTGGGATAGCGGGAACCGAGGGAGAGAAGGCTGCGGAAGGCGAGGCCATGTACCAGACGGCGGATGGCTCCACCCGCTATCTGCGGCGACTTAGCAGCAGCAGCGGAGATCCCTAGGTCGTCGATGACATCGGAACTGGACGTACTGTCTAGCAGCAGGTCGCAAAAGAGGGGCAGTAGGATAACCAAGAGGTTCCTGCGTCCTGTCGCCTCGGCAATGTCCACAACATTGACGCATAGAGCAATGGCGGCGTCTACAGCCTCCTCGAGGTGTTTAAGCGAGAAACCGATCGGTTTGAAATCACCGACAGACAAAGTTTTCAAGAGGTCCTTCGGGCAAGGCTCTCAAGCACACAGAGAGTTCATACAACCAGTGAATGACCTGTAAGCAGTGGGAAAAAATAGTTCCGTAAGGGCAAACTAACTGTACGAAATCATATTTATGTATGGCAATGGCTCGATCAACTACGCACCTTTACATTTGGCCCTATTTGATTTATAATACAGGCATTATCTGAAATTCGAGTTTTTAAATAGAAAGTATTGATTTTTATTTTATAAACCAACTTGTCTTCAATTCAAGAGTGGTTGTTTCCTTACTGCCGGAAGACTTCGGGGGATGCATAGTGGGCTAGTTTTGCGTAAAAAGAATTTTCTTGTGAAATACATCCGAAGTCGTGAGTTAGGCAATTCTCTGCATGTTCGAAGTACAACAGACCCACTGCCATATAAAAATTATGCTATTAGTAATTCTAGTGTGCAGAAGGATTATTACGTAGATAATTTTCGATTTACTCAGCCATATCGGCCTAACTTGAGTAGTTCAAGGACCTAGGTTTCTGACATGACGACACTGATGATTTCTTCCGCCAATTCCTGGAAATGAAGGGCAGTTTGGCTGGATATGACTCCAAAAAACTACAGGACTAAAACAGCAATTCCACGGAGCAGGTAGCAAGCGTCAGTTGAACGTGAAAGCTACCAAATTATGCGCCCAGTTAGTGCTGAGCAATCTGCAATCTTCGCAATATAGATGGCAGCTTTACTACTGCAATTGCCAACCCATCATCCCATCTGCTCATCCATCCCCAGCCTATGCAGTGTCGTGTGACGTCACGACTTAAGAAGGAACTACCGGGTTAATGCAGAGTCTGCGCAAAAACAAGATGTCCAGAGAGAACGGTAAGTTGGCTAACGTCGATGTCTTTTGTTTACATTGATGTCCTGGCCTCATGAAGTGGTTGGACAATCTTGGGAAGGTAGGGTCATTCCTCATCACTGAGTTAACTGTCTTAGAAAGAGTACAAATGAAACACGAAAAGAGAAATCTATTGCGGTAAAAGTCTCATCGGAGTTTCTGTTAATGTCTTTGCCATCGTCATTCGCACGTGGTTTCATCGTGTGCATGATGTGGAGACTAGACAACCAAACTAGGTTCGAAGCAGGACGTGGATGCACTGACCGGATCTCCAATGCGGTGTATTCTTTAATTTCAATAGCAGCCAATGACCGTAACTGCGTCAATCGCTTTAGGGCAGTATTTAGTTCTCTTCACCTGAGAAACCTATGAGGAAATAGTCGGACAGGATGCCATGACTGTAAAAAACATAGCTGTGGTCTGAATTTCCTATCGCGTCACAAGCGGACGAATTCTAGCTCATGAGAATTTCTCCCAGACGTTCGAGATTTGGTGACACAAGAAAAGTATGCATCTTACCGTCTTTTTCCGATAACCTCGCTACTAAATAGGTTATCCGAAAGGTGCGAACGGGGTTTGGCGCTGTCGTAATCCTAAATGACGGGAAGCATCAGGGAGCACGCCTGTGCGTTTAACGTGACTTCGAAATCTTCAGAATGCTATGGGATAGATGCCTGGACCCTCATAAGTGAAAGTGCTATAAGAGGTACACTAATGACCCACGACAGCCTGGCGGTCGGTCCCAGATAGGACCTATTTATTCCATCCCGATTGAAAAGCATCCAAATATGTTTCGATGTTTGGTGTAAAGAAACCAGGCGCTGGATCCTAATTCGATTCACTCTCACTCTCTCCCCTTCCCAATACCAAAGGTAGGTTCGACGGTGGTGGACTGGCGACGAGATTGGGAGCACAGACTGATGGGTATCAAACCTCCATTCCACACTTTACACACGGTTTCAGATTCAATAGAAAGGATTGGTAATCCACAACGGCCAAGAGGGAGCCATTAAATGCCAACTGCCGTTCCGGAGAACGATCGAGGACCCCCCTCTGTTGAAAGCTTTCTGAAGCACGAGTTTTAATTTGCCGTGAGATTTTTGTGCGCCTAAGAGTGATTCTAGTGGTGAATACGCGAAATTTAAAAAAAAAGCAAGTGTACCTCAGTATCGAACTCACTCACATGCACATATTGCTCGATTCACTGGATAAACTGAGGCTGACATCGGGCGCAGCTATACGCGCTAAACATACCTATGCAGAGACCGGACATAGGTGAGGAGTGTAGTGAGGCGCCTGTGCATGGGCCTCCCACCAGGCTAGTCACTGCACCCAAACACAGCATAAAAAAATTTACAGGCTCGGATAGTGAACTAGTTCCTGGAAGAGGGAAGAGGCAGGGAGGTCAACTATGGAGAATTCATCCCCCACGGCACACCAGCGCATCCCTCAATAATAATAAATCTAGCGCGCTTCAATCTATCACAATCTATCAATGTATCACAATCTAATCACGAGGTCGTGGTTTGGAAAGTTAACAACTAACTGGGTAAGTCTGTGCTGTCAGGACTGAGAGTCAGGCTCAATGGCCCCTTCTGGACTCTCACTTTGTTGGGATCCGAGCCCACCAATGGCTTGTTGTTCCCCTGCAAACCTAGTCTATTATGCGCGGATCAGGCATGTGTGGCACCTGCAGGCAGGCTTTTTAGCTTTATCAGTCACTGCAGTAGAGCCTGCCTCGGTTCTTCTTGACTGGGGTTTGAGGTGGGGGGAAGGAGGAGAGAGTGCAGTAGATGCTGCGCAAGTCTACTATCACTATAAACTAAGTCATGGGCAAGTCAGCGTCCCTGCACCCCCCATACTCTATGGTACACATGGTGGAAATCATCGGTAACGACGATGAAACGATCGTGTGTGTTTATGCATTGCTTTTGATATTCGTCTAGGTGTGGCAAATCGACCGCCAAACACGCTGGTTGTTTGTAATCTCTGTTGCGCAAGTGAGGTCTCATTTTACAGAGTGAAACTGCCGTCAAATAATGACTCACACTGAGCGGGAAGTTGCTAGGTCAGTTACTACAGTGGATCTAATGAACACGGTTTCTGGCATGGTTCTGACGTTGGAACAGGCCGCGAAAGGGAAATACCAGTGAGCCCTACACTGTGTGACGTCTTCTCATCCAAATAATCTAAGTGCATTTAGTGGCATGACGCGTCCCGGAAGGTTTCACTTGGTTCGAGAAATGATTGCCAGGCTTCCGCGGCTCCTTGTAAACGCAACATTTTTCAGACAGCTGTTCGACGTCCACATAAAATACGGTGCTGCGCAGACACGGTGTGTCTGCCAAACATCAAAAGTACACCAATGGTCTGGTCGGACACCAACCAACCCACCGCAGCATGGAGCCTCAACCGTCTCCTTCGTCTTGTCTAATCCTGCGCACGCTGGTAACGCGTGGACACATTTATCCATGTACGCCTCAATTACCGCTTACACAGAAATCCTCCGACGAAGTCTGCCAACTCGGTAGCGATGGCCACGCATAGTATGTGATGTTTTGTGCTTGTCAAGCTTCGGAAGGTGGACTCAAGCGGCTGTTGGCGTATGTAAAACGGCCAACTTAGAGTTTATTTGCTGCCTGAGTGGGAAAGCGCGGGGAGCAGTGAAGTGAGCTTAAGTTCGAATCCAGTTCTTAGTTTCCTCACTACAAATCAGTACGCTCTTTTGAACTATCCCGACGCGTTATCCATTGACACTTTCAAGGTTGTGAAATGGCAGGCTAAATCGCTGCTCCTGCCTAACTACAGTCGTATTGAAACCAGCTCCTTGGAAAGAGCCTCTCAAGGCAGCTCTCTTTGGAGATATATCTGAGAGCGTCTTCTCTGAAGGCCCTTTCATGTACAATTATGAAGCAATACGCGTGCGGTGCGTGTACATGGGCTTTTGGTTTTTACGGCAATGCGCCAACTTTCATCTCCAGTCATCAGAAACAATGCATTTAATTGAATTTGGTTAGTGTCGAAATGGAATAGGAAGGAGATGCAAAGCCAGTCAATTTCCGCTGACCCCCTAGCGGGACAGTGGTGATGGTCGTTGCTTGTGGCCGGTACAATGCATAACTATATATAGCTACAAAAGAAACAAGGGCACAAAAAGTTCGTATTTGCGGAGGATGGAGCACAGGGAGGAGAAAGGTTTAGTCGCAAGATAGACAAGGCTGCGCACTTCGAAAGCATGCAGCGAGAGAGAGAGAGAGAGAGAGAGAGAGAGAGAGAGAGAGAGAGAGAGAGAGAGAGAGAGAGAGAGAGAGAGAGAGAGAGAGAGAGAGAGAGAGAGAGAGAGAGAGAGAGATAAAACGATTTAAAGGTAAACAGAATCAGCAAAATTTGTGCAATAGTATTCCAACCTGAGGCATAAGTGTCTTCACACAGCAGGCACTAATGTCTGCATCGCTATGGTTTATGAGCAACTCAATGGCCGATAGGCAGACGAAACGAGTAACCTGTCCGTTCAGGGGTTGGAGATTGGGCAGCGATGACGCGGCGGTATTTGCTTCAGCAGATGCGTTTTTCCAGGTTCGTATTAGCGCATCGAAGATGCCGAATTCCACGGGCTTACTGCGGAAGACGCAGAGGGGAGAGATAGCGACCAGACGTGCGGCGATAGAAATTTGAGCCAGACAGCAGGGCGGAGCCTCAGCGAACTCAGAAACAAAACGCACAACGGTAACAAATGGAAATAATTTAAAAGACAGGCGTCTAAACTAGTCTCGTAGCCAAATTTGCCAACAAGTTGGATGAAACTGGTGGTACAGGGTGATATATAAGTGAGTACCTGTGTTCGGTACAGTCAAAATTACACTGGTTGCGAGCGCCAACTCACGAAATGGGCGCGATGGAAAACCCTATTGGAACATAATTATATGTGAGCGGTACAGTTAGCTTTCTGGTGGATACAATGCTGGATAAGGTGTGACCATCTGACCTTAGTCCATACTCATTTAATCATGTTAGGCGAAGAATAAAGCACATTGCACCAATCCAATTGTACTCGAAACCACATGACTGACGCTGAGGACCCCATTGATGAGCCGAATCACCTGCAGTTCTGCCGGGCCGCTGCAGAAAATCAATGACGTAAGCATCTAGGTGAGGGGGTGGGGTGGGACTTTTAGGAAGCATGTATTTGATCATTTGGCAAGACATGAGGAGGAGGAGGAGGAGGAGGAGGAGGAGGAGGAGGGAGGAGGAGGAGGAGGAGGAGGAGGAGGAGGAGGAACCCTCACCCCCCATATTTCCGGGCGCTGCGCTAATCGCCAGGGCGATTAAGGTTAGGGTTATGGATAAGTGTAGGGTCAGGGTTATGACTCTGGAACACAAAAACCTTCCTTGATTTTTGCACAGAGCCACTTGCATTACCGGATGAAGAGTAATGAGGCGGTTTCTATTCCCACGTCTTCCCGATAATTTAATACCAGGGGCCCTTTAATGTCTGGTTTTGAGCAACACATGCGGGACCTCCAGTGTGTTCTTTTGATTGATCGTGGATCTAAGATTATTCCTGAGTACTTTTGTAGCCAGTATAAGTAAGTAAACAGTAAAGTAACACGCGAAATGATCAAAAATACCTTCTGAGGGTGTTGCCGACTGTGATTTAGGATGCCACAAATACAGTCAATGAGTATTTTATGCCATTCACAATCTGGGTCGTTGTCCACGGGGATAGGAGGCTGCCCCAAGGTAACCGAGGTGCCATTGGAGGAAGAGCTTGAGGAAGTGACAGTTTCCTCCTTTGTATGGTCGCCATCCTCAACAGAATCCGCGGAAGCGCTCTTACTCACGACCTCGGACAGACTTTCCACAAAACGAGACTTTTTGGTAGGCCGACAGCGATGCTGCGCGACGGCTGCAAACAGAGTGATACAAGACTCTGCCAAGTAAGTTTGTTCCGGGCTCCAACCCAGTTTCTCCAGCAGGCTGAAGGAATTCCAGAAGGACAACCCAGAGCCGACGCCGCCACCGCAGCTGCTGCTGTCAAAGAGATGATTCTGCGGCTCAGTGGTCGTTGTAGAGGTGATGTCCGACTCGCCTGTAGCAGCAACATCTCCGCTAGATCTGCTAAGCGATACGTCATCAATGGCAGCAGCGTTGGAGCTTCTCAGAGTGTGCAGGTCTGAACTGAAATAGACGCCCGGTGAATCCGACCTAGACAGTTGCAGGGTCCCACTAGATCGATCATCGCTATTATGCGGCGCGACAGGTCGACCAGAATGTCCATGTAAAAGCTCCAGCTAAAAGAAAAAAAGTATTCGGCGTTTAATCCCTTAGCGCATAAAAATCTTTCCGGGCTGTTGGTTACGCAGCCTAACGCACTAAAAACCTTTATCCTGTTGTCCACTCCAATAAGGTGAGCTAGTGACAGGATCCTGGGAATGTCTTACGCGGTTTGGAGCGTGCTGGGCTTGCACCCAGGCGGCAGCTCACTGACTGACGATATTGCCCTGCTGGCGCCGTCGAAGACGTAGTCGCAGGTGGACGAGATTGCTAAATTAGTCAGCTAACCTCTAAATACCGCGAAGGCCAGTGTTTTTCAGGCGAATTTTTAACCAGGAGAGAATTACTGACGTTTAGTCGGAGGATGTACAAGTTCAAATAATCGAGGGCTAAGCTCATATCAAATGGACAGGGTGAAGAAGACATTATTTGTCTAAGTAACGTTGTTTAGAGCCTTTTCACAATCCTTAAAAAGCGCCTACGGCCCAGAATCGATACACCAACCACCAAAAAACATATTAATGTACCTGATATCTATTCGGCCAGATCTCCTGTATGGCTGTGAATGCTGGACTGTGCACATGGAAGACGGGTAAAGACTGGAAGTGCTTGGTCATCGTTGCCTATGAATCATACTTTCAGTGACGCCAACAGTCTACATCTCGCACAAGAGCACGCACTCACTGAGATAACATCGTGGGCCTACCATGGGCCATCCAATAAAGACAACTGAGGTGACCTATTCAGGTTTTTCGTCACAATACGGGCTCTAGATAATGAGAGATCTCATGTTTAAGATGCATTTGCCTGAGGCAAACGGATTTCCGCTTGATTGCGCTGACAGGGACGTCAGCTGACATGCTGACAAATCAGCCAGTGACTAATAAATTTGAATAGAATTCTCAGGTGAAATCGTAAACGTAGCAATAAGAGGACTGTACTTTTATTAGTGTTCTTCATAACTATTTCAGGTGTTTGATAAAGATGAGTTTCAGATCGTCCTTGAAATGATGGTAAATACGTAACGTTTTCATGCGTTTTCTGGCTATGCCCATAAAGGTTGATGCTGCTGTATGTGCTGATCAAAACCTCAAAAATAAGATATTGCTTAAAGGTATTTACCGAAATAGTGAGTTCTGAGACAGTCTTTCTAATGCAGATGGCCGTGTGGGTCATCTTTATAGACTCCCCAAACATGAAAACTCGTTGCCGAAAAGAATAAACGCCCACAACATAATTCGGTAAATAAAATGACTTAAATTGATTAAAAAACACTTGTAATAAGTAACCTCTTTACAAGCACTTTAATTAGATATTTCGTTGTCGAATATCTGAGTACTCAGTCGTTTTACAAGAACAAGTCAATAATGAAATGGTAATGTTCGACCGGTTTTTCGACTTCGCTAAAAAAAGTTAGGCATAAAATTTCTGCTTAAAATGAAAGAACTCATTTCTTTCTATTGGAGCGTTTTTCGCTATACTTGCTTTCTTTTCGGCCCAGTTCTAAGATTGAAAATGTCGAATATATACTAAGATTTTACGAAGAAATGCCAATCTTCTGCCCTTTCCGTTTTAATTTACGCTATTCATTAATAATCAACTGCAGATAGATATTGCCTGGACATCTTCGCGCACGGCACGTGGCGGTTTTTCGTACATAGGCTTGTTTACATTCCCAATTATCGGTGTGGTAAAACAAAATACACTCACACAAGTTTATTACTGAGTTTTTTTGGACATTTGAAGTCACAAATTTGAAAAACTGAATTTTGAAAACTAAATTCGTCCTTGTTTTTCCGAAAACAATGTGATTTTTCATATCTCCATTTACCTGATTTTTGTGAACGCAAAATCAAATTGTCCGTTCTCTGGAGGGATATATTTAAAAATTTTCAAGCCTATATTAATATTCCTTTATAGTACAATGCACGCAAACAAAAAGGTTTGGTCCAGAAGGTGCAATAACGTAGGAAAGCACCTGGAAATCAAGAAACGTCGGAGTTGACCCAATTTTGCCTAGGTTTGCCTTCAATAAACAGATTTGAAATGAACTCTTCCTTAGTAAACAGCATTTTGCGCCTCAAATCAGTTCAAAAATACAATTGAAAACTTCAAATGTGTGCCATACTGCCATCTTAAATTTCGAGGATGACATTCCATGAGTTAGGCAATCTACTGTACCTCATGCGTTCAGTAATGCTGCATTTAGACTGACCCCGCTGCCTAAATGAAGGCGTGGACAAAGTGAGCTCAAAACCTGGTCAGTCAGAAATGTGGTCGGGGGCTAAGCCTATGCCGGTGTTGCTGAATCTGGCGGCCCTTTTTTCCCCAGATGACTTCTGTCTCGGGTTGCGTTTGCGCGTTCTTAAGTTCTATGTGGCCATCTTATCGTAAGCTTTGTGTACGTAGTGACGCAAGGCTTCGTAAGCTAAAGAAAGGTCAGCATGCCTGTTAATGGAGTTGGCATCTCAATACCACGCCTTAAATGTTAGCCGTTCCGTAGTGGACCTTCCGCAGATGGTAACTCACTGAAGATCAAAAGTATGGCCAGATTCTCGTGGTCAGTTTCAACAACGTGCGATGCAAGCTAAATGTTGGGGTCTAGCCTCTGAGATACTCGGAGTCACCAGCAAATGTCGTGCATAAATCAGGAAAAAATAATCCGAAGGGCAATGCATTCAGGCATGACAGCATTTTAACCATGCGGTAAGTGAGTACAATGGCTAAGAATGCTACTATAGTTTAAGTGGGCCTCGGCCACTTCCGACACTAGCGAACTGGTCGCCTCGGCAACTGAACTGGACAGTTGGCAGGCCGTCTTCGGTCATGCGGAAAGTATTCATATATTATATGATCAAATTGTGGGGAAGCAAACACAGAACAACGCGGGTTGTTGCCCAAAAACTAGAAGGACATTAATAGTGAGGGCGCTCACAACGTACGGTCCAGTGACTGAGGTCATGAAATGCTAACCAAAATGTTACAATGTGTTTTAGATTAGGAAGAATTACTGAAGTGGAATTGTAATCTTTATTACCATGGAACATAATTCCAAGATATTTCAGACACAAAGATAATGACTTTTGAACGTAAGCCCTTTCAGCCTCCCACAAAAATCTCACTCGATAAAAATGACTGCTGAATTAGTGTGCATGTTTTCGATGGATTTTCAATGCCCCTGCAAATTCAAATAAATTTTAAAGAAAACAAGAGAAAACCATTTTTTTCCTTGGACTTATTTGATAGCGAATCGTGCCTTCCTCAATTATTTTTCAGTTCAATAAAGGCTATCTTTTGGTTTTAAAAGTTTCTTGATTGCTAAATGTCTTAAGCCTGTAAAGTGTATACTTAAATCGCATTACATTTGTTCTTTTATTAATGCCCCTCATAAAGTATACGGTATAGCCTGCACCTTGAATGGGCACTAAACGCTATATTCTTAATGACATACAGAAATGTGCGATGTGCCTTCAACGGAAGGCATATAACTTGTAGACTGAAAGCCTAAACGAAAATGCAACGGCCGATTGGGCCCAAAATGATTCCGGTATGACAAAACTTATGTTTAAAACTTACACATACCTTTCTTTGAGTGTAAAATTAGAAGACGTGAGTTGCTATCCCATGAGTACAAAAAAACATATTTTTCTATTTTCTGTCGAATATATTTGAATTTGTAGAGGCAACAAAAATCTATAGAAAAAATATCCATTACTTATGTAGTCATTTTTATCGAGTGAGAGTTTTTGCGGAGGTCGAAAAAGCATTCGTTCCAAAGCTGGCAGCCTGGTGTGTCCAAAATGTTTTGGGATTAGGTACCAAGATACTACTTATTACAATTCCACTTAAGCATGCTTTCCTAATCTGAAACGCGGTTAACAATTTTGGTTAAAATCGCATGAGATCGGTTACTGTTAACGAGGGACCTAACTCATGCAATGTGGGAGTGGAATTTGAGTGAGTAGTATGTCATAATATAGGTCGTGTTATTTTGGTTTGTTGAGTGGATTGGATGCTCAGAAAGATTTTTTTCTGAAGAAAGCCGCATGTTCAATCTTATATATTGAAGGAAAACTGACAGAGTATGGGCCAAATCAGAGGTAGCCGGACATTCCAGAAATTTCCAATTCTGTTTAATATCGCAGAGCAAAATCCATAGTTTTTGTACATTGTGCGGTAAAATGACATTAATATAACTAAGAAAAGTTTCAAATAAATCCCTTCTGGAACCGGAAACTTTAATCTTAATTCAATGAAAAGTATGCAAAAGCCAGTATACAGAATCACACTGGTTTACAAAAACAAGCAAAAAATGCAGCTTGTGAAATTATTTTTTTCAAACTGCTGATGTTTTTTACCACAAAACGCAGGAATAAACTTCTTTACCAGTACTTTTGTTTTACTACGATGAAAATGAAGACCATTAACAAAGTACGTACAAGATACTGTCGAGATAGACTAAAGAAACACCTATGTTAAATTGGAAGTATGCGATAAGATACTTCTTTGTATAATAAAGTTTTCACTAATCTGGAATATAGAAACGCAATGGAAAGAAGATTATTAGTTTATATAAAATCTAAGTATATATTCGGATATTGTGTTGTGTATTTGCAGTCTTAGAACGGGGCATTATAGTAAAGAAATGTAACAAAAACGCTACATTATAAAACAAAAAGTGAGTTTCATTTTCAGCCGATAACGTATTACTTATTTCAGGGAAGTCACAAAACCGCTAAAACGTCCACATTTTCACTTTGACTTGATCTTGAAAAAAGGTAAAATCCGTATATATTCGTCAGCGAAATACCTAATTAACGCACTTTTTAAACGGATAACTTATTATAAAACGTTGTTTAATTGATCTTAGGCATATTATTTATCGAATTTTGTTGTGGACTTTCATTTTGCTCGGCAACGAGTTTTCGGTGAATCTACATATATGAAGCAAAGGGCTATCTCCATTAGAAGGTATATCCAAAAGCTCACTACTTCAGTAAATGCTTTTAAGGACTATCTTATTTTAAAGCTTTTGATAAACACATAGGACAGTATGAACATTTATTTCCAATCGACTGAAAACAGTGAAAATCTTGAAATATTCACCGGTTTTTCAAGGACGATCTGAAACTAATTGTAATCCAATACCAGAGACATCAATAAATAAATGTGAAGAAAGGATAGTTCTCTTAGTATACAGTATGTGCCCTATCCCATGAAGTCACATAGATTTCATAAGAAAAGGCCTGTTGTTCGAAATCAAACCACACGGCGTCCCCAAAAGTTTACAGCAGTAAAGAAGCGACCGTTATCAAAATAAAAGGCATACTGTGGTTTGAAAATTAATATTAAGTTGTTGAGAAATACGCATTTTTTAGAAAAGCGGCAAATTCCGAAAACGTGAAAAAATCGGGCAAGCTAATAAAACTGAAGTTTTAAATGTACAGAAGACTTATCCATGTAAACAAACGAGTAAACAAAACAACAAAAGTATAATTACTTTTGAAAATAGTCCTTTTATTGTATATTCCGCGGCAGTTGGCTTTCCGATTAAGGGCAATTGAAAGTATGGCCATTACCAAACAGCCTAAATTTCGAATAAGTATTCCAACACGGTTTCACGAGAATTTGCGGTTTCTTCTTCCGTTTATACATTATTTAAGATGCATTTGACTAAGGCAAACAGATTTGCGCTTGAGTTTGGTAGCAGGGCCGTCACAGGAATGAAATATTTCATAAGCTGGCATGCAGATAGGCCGGCCAGTGACTAATAAATTTAAATAGAATTGTTAGATGAAATCGTAAGCGTACCAGTTTATGCATATTAGGACATTCTTTTTGTTAAATTGCTACGTTAGCATTTCGGGTGTTGAATTACGATGGGTTTCATATCGTCCTTGATATGATGGTAAATACTTTACATTTTCCTGTGTTTACTGGCTATGGCCCATAAATTTTGATGCTGTTGTATGTGCTGATCATAACCTCAAAAATAAGATATTTCTTTAAGGTATTCACCGAAATAGTGAGTTCTGAGACAGTCTTTCTAATGCAGATGGCCGTGTGGGTTATCTGTGTAGTCTCACCATACATGAAAACTCGTTGCCGAAAAGAATAAACGCCCACAACATAATTCGGCAATAACTATGCCTAAGATCAATTTAAAAAACTCTTCTACTAAGTTACCTCTTTACCAAACACTTTAATTCGATATTTCGTTGTCGAATGTCTGCGTACTTAGCCCTTTTTGAAGATCAAGTCAAGGAAAAAAATTGGGATGTTCGACCGGTTTTTTGATTTCGCTGGAAAAAGAGAAATAAAATGTCTGCTTAAAATGAAAGAACTCATTCCTTTCTATTGGAGCGTTTTTCGCTATATTTGCTTAATTTTCGGCCCAGTTCTAAGATTTCAAACACACAATCAAGGTTCCGAATATATACTAAAATTTTGCGAAGAAATGTCAATCTTCTACCCTTTCCGTTTTTAGGTTCCGTATTCGTTCATAATCAACTACAACTATAAATTGTCAGGACATCTTTCGCGTACACCGCGAAGGAGAACAATGACGTCATATCGCGGCTCCTCATAGATATGCGTGTTTAAGTTCCTCATTGTCAGTTTGGTAAAACAAAGTACAGTCACAGAAGTTTATTATTTATTTGTGTGGTATAAAAATTCACAAATGTGCAAAACTGATTTTTTTGAATTGAATCTGTCCTTGGTTTCCGGGAGAAAAATGTAATTTCTCATACCTGCATTTACCTGATTTTCTTGAACGCAAAACCAAATTTTCCGTTCTCTCAAAAAAGATATTTAAACTTGTTTACGTCTTATATCAATTTCCGTTTATATTACAACGCAGAGAAACAAAATGCTTTCATCCGGAGCTCTCAATAGCGTAGGAAAATTCCTGGATTGCAAAAAACTCCGATTTGGCCCGGCCCAGTTTTCCCATAAATAAACAGACCTGAAGTGAACTCCTCATTAATACACAGCTTTCTGCACATCAATTCAAACCACTGAACAAAAATAATTCCATAAAGTTTATGCCATTACTACCACTTCAAATTTTGATTTCGGCATTTCATGAGTTAGGCAATCTACTGTACACAAAATGTTATGCTTACGCTATCACCGTTCATTATTGTTTCAAAGCGTTGGCACATGCGGTGCTTAGTAAGCATTCGCGAATTTCAACATTTTGCATGAGATAGGTATTTTCTACTGTACACAGAGACCTGGCTTGATATGAAACTGGATATGCTTGCCTCAGTCGTTGTGCAGACCAAGCGGCAGATGATCGGGAGAAAGCCAGAGAGGCGGTGACTGGCCGAGGCGTCGGGTGAAAGTAAACGCGGTGAACAAAGTCGCATGAGGCTGTTGAGACAGTTGATAGCATTTGCCAGAACAAGGGGCGCCCTTCGGTGATGAGAGACCAGAGTCTTGGGGAAACGGGTCTGCGACCGATCATCAGCTAGGTAGGTTGAGCGGAAGTGACACAATGACTGATCACGAATAATGTGCTGGCAGTGGTAAATAAGACTTTGGGCCGAAAGAATTGTTGCAAAAAAAGAGAAAGCAGATGTGACTAGCTGAAGTCCAATGTACCGCACGATATAATTAGGGTCGCGCGGACTACGAAGGTCGAAGATTTCGACCTGGGTCAGGTGCCTCTAAACCAACATGCACTGCGGACGGAGGCGGCGCCGTCGTTATTATTGGTCTCGTCAACATAAATATCAGTACCCTCCGCGATCACCGTCGGCGTCACCCAAATGACTATCGGGCAAGACACGAGAATAGGAACGCCCGGTATTCCGGGGGCCTTGCGCAAATTTTCAATGGGATTAGATCTAGTGTTAGGATCAGGACCACGGTAAAGCTTACGGCCAGGAGTGAGTTTTGGTTTAGAGTCAGTGTGAAGGTTAAGAAACGAGAATATTTGCTCCTCCTGGAGTTTTGCGCAGAGCAACCTGCATTGCAGGCGGGTTCTCACCACCTCCATCATCACTATCATCGCCAGCATCATCACCCTCATTATCAGGATTCCTTTAAGAGCCTGCTCTTGAGACTCTAAGACGCAACCCATCTACTTATATTACGAGTTAAAGCGGAGATAAGGAAGAATGGGAGAAATAAGTCCAAAATGTAATCAGAAGATAGATCCAAGAACACCGATGACGGTAGCTGGACGCGAGTGCTCCAGGAAACGGAACTGGAGGCTTTCTGCTCGAACAAGTTAGTGAATTGGAGAACGCTAGCCAGAGCGTGATTCCGCCTCAACCCCAAACCAGGTTCTGCATAAAGCGCACGCATTGCGGGAGTGGATCGATGAAGGCTATACTGACGGACAAATAAAAGTAAGATATAGATTGGGAAATGCTAGGCAAGTACCAATACGTACCTGAGGTGTTTCCACTGGTAACGCCAACAACATTCTTCCCCGGATCCTGCAGCACAGAGGGATGGTAACGTGCCAGAACGCAGACAATGACTTGGAGTGCCACAAAACTGAAGGGTCTCTCGCTGGTGTCATTGAGAGCTTGAGGCCGTGGCGGCTGCTGCTGCTGTTGTTGTTCCTGCGCGTGGCCTTCGGAAGCGAGACAAGATCGGGGGCCGCCATCAGCAAGTTCGAGGAGCGCAGAGACACGGGCCAGATCAGAAGCCGAGAGAGCGTACGCGGAGCAGCTGGAGGCCGAAGTGAAGGCCAGGGGGCAGATGAGGGAAGCGGTGAGTTCCTCTAGTGTCGCAGAAGCAGAGGAGCACCAAAGATCCGCGGGGTTGACGCTCAGGCTGCCACGTGCAGAATCGCCCACATCAGTTGAGGCGGAGGCTAGCTCACCTAGAAAAAATAATGACGAACATGCAAGCTCCACAGAACACTTTTCTTCTAGAGCAGGCGTATGAATAAGGAGTCAGAGGTTCGGATTCTGGCTTAACAGAGATTTTTCATGCAGAGTTGGACCCGCAAGTAAAATCATCCTTGAAAAGTGTGCGAAAACCAAATGGCGTTCACTTATGTATCTTGATATCAAGGTGGAAATAGGCGTTTCCCTTTGCCCTCGAATTGCGGGTCTAGGACCAACCAAAACTGTAGTAAACACACAAAAATGAATGATCAAGAAGTGGTTAGATCACCAGTGGCCTTGCCGAGTTGGGGCATGATAGACTAATGACGGAACCCCTAGAAATGGTCATCTAGTTCCCATCGGCGGGCGTACACATCAACCGTGCAAAATGTTTGCTCGCACCTACCCAAGCCATATTTTTATAACTTATGATATGCAAAGGTTACTTCGATGGGCTTGCATTATTGGGTGAATAACAATTAGTATGTCAAACTAAACCCCTACGCGGCATGATTCCAGTTAAATTTACCAAGCCGTCGATGACAATTCCATCCGGAAAACCAACTGCCGGGAAGCATATGAAAATAAATTAAATTACAGGAGAGGACTAGGTGAAAATCGCATTTCAAAATAATCTGTGGGCTACAACGTATCCCTCGAAATAAGAAGATGCACATTTTTTTGGTTAGAAATCGTTCGCCGAATCGTCTATTTTTTGAAATAGGAATCGCATCTTGAGCTGGGTTTGACTAAGTAGTAGCAGCAGCCATGTGGCCGAAATCCATTTAGGTGTGGTTGCGACAAAATCACGAACATTAGTTACTTACAAAAAGCTCATTAGCATTAAGGTGCAGCTGATGGTTTTCACAACACAACAGGGCTTCTGCAGCTTTCCGGTATAATCCTGCGACTTGGCGTGCTTGTTCTCGAAAGGCTCCCTCCTACTTGAAGTAACGTTCCTTTGGGAAATCCCGCGGCTAAAAATACCGGACTATAACTGGAGCAAATGGTAGCTTTCCAAGATGCATCATCAAACCCAAACTTAACACTCAATGACCATACTGATAATTGTGCTCCGAATTTTTTGTGCCAAATTGTTTTCCCGAAATCAAAAAGTAACATTAAAAGGTACATAATATCCAACCAAACGACTATAAAAATCAAAACCGTATGCAACCCTTCAAACAGGCCATAAACGCAGAGGAAGGAGAAAAGCCAGCAAGACGCACCCTGAAAGGCCGTTTTGAGTTTTTCATCAACAGCAAGGAGGGTGAGATTAAGGACACGGATACAAGAGAGATGCAGATAAACGCCGTCACGAGTGAGAATGACGCGGTGCAGGACACTCAAGAGTTCGATGGCAAGGGTGAGAGGGTTAAGGAGCTGCTCGCGGGACTGTGGTTTGGAGAGCAGGAGTTCCACAATGCGCAGACACTTGCTGATAACTCGGCTGGGCGCCTTGGCCGTCAATATGGACATGGCCTCCATTGACATGCCTGGTGACAGAAGGAAAGAAAACTGTTTCAGAATTCAGCACTGGCGTCGTGAAACACAATATTGCGCATGAGCACGTGCTCCAAATCATTTAACGAAGAAAACCAGCTAATATCCAGTTTTCAGGGGATTTGGAACTGCCCCTACGTAAACCGACCAAAGATGATCGGCTGTTCAGTTCCCAGAAGCAAAGTTCATCTGCGTACCTATGCAACTTTGTTGGTGGAAAAAATAGGGCGTTTCGCTTTTGCCCTTGAGGTTCTTTCAAATGGCGATAGGTAACAAATAATCAAGAAGGAATGTCAGTACGACCGTCGCGAACGGCGGTGTCCACAGTATGCCACACAGCGCAGTGGGCGCAGGAATATGACTTGCGAGGTAATTAGCTTATGGTAAAAGAAGACTTACGCGGCATCTGCCGCACTCTCTCCTTCCTCAACCACGTATGACACAGTGACAAGAATAAGCCAGAACGACCGGACACGGTATCGGGCGCAGTGGCTTAAAAAAACACAAGTATCAAAGAAAAGAGAGATTTCAGGCCTCATTTGTGGCTAGGTTGCAGTTGACAGGCCGTCATATGACAAGCCCAGATGGGGAACATTTGAAACTCAATGTAGATTTAAATGGATATTGGGTGTAACGGTATGGTCATCAAGGGTGTACACTCTGTCGATGGCAATAGTGAATAGTCAAAGAGGGGTGAAAGTTGCAGTTACTGATGTGTTCCACCGCACCAACCGCGTACAGTCATCTCAGTAGCTGTGCCAGTAGTAGTCATCAATCGCTTTAAATACTCCCTTCGAATAGAATAAGTGCAAGGTATTAAAACAGCATCAGAAATCCTCGAGGAAGTGTAGAATTTGACACTATGACGAGCTCGACTAGTATTTTTATAAGGAAGGCAAAAGAGCGAAAAGATCTACCAAAAATAAGGAAGAAGCTGTCGGGGGTAAACGGAAAGAGAGTTTGATGCTGCAGAGGATTTGGCTGTGGTAAATCCCCACTAGTCTCGGTAGGAGTGCTGAGAACAGTAGTCTCTGCGTTGAGACACAGAGCAGCAGCCTCAAGGAGGGTGAGCCAGGAGCGCGCGTAGTACGGCCGGATCTGCTCAATCGGCGCCGAAGCTTCGTAGAAGGCGCCCGCCGTGGTGGGCCGTTGAAAAGCCAATTCCTCGGGTAGGCTGACGACGAGGGCGTAGTCGCGCAACGCCGCTAACCAATCAGAAGAGAGCTCTGCCAGATCTGACTGCACCAATCTGGAGAGCAGTTTGTATGCCTGCATCGACTGGTTCGCCATCTGCCTCAGCCAAAGCAGAAAGGAGTCCCGTTTCCGACGAATCACGTCTGAAAGCAGGGTGTGGGATTAGAAGGGCGAAACTGAAGCAAGAGACCCACGACTGAGGGCTAAACGACCATGGCAGTGAAAGGTTAATGTGTCTAAAACAGGAACTCGTAGATTATATGACCTGCCTTCTGTATTCCGCAGTCTGAAGAACGGCAGTAAATATTTTCCCTTAACTTGCATGTACTAAAAAGGATTATGCGTACAACGATCTGTTTGACCTGTAAGAATAAAAAGGTCCCGAAGAAGTTGATGAGAATCGTTAACAGACAACCACAGGATACTGAGACAACAACTGTTTCGGGCCTACGTTTACCAGGGATATGACTGTCGTGAAGACGGCAGGAATTCAAACCCATTTCGCATAAGGCATTCAGATTTCTGTTGTTTAATTAGTTGATAACAACAGCTTCCAAGCTAGTTAAAGGACGATTGGCTGGATCGAATTGTTGGCTAAATACTGGAAATCCTTGTGTATTCGCAAGACTTCATCTTAAATAGGTTAGTTGAGACAGTAATTTGATCGCGGCATGAGTATAAACGCGTAGAAACAACAGCATAAACATATAGATAAAGCTTAACGATAAAAAGGGCATTTGTGTCACCTTTTAATCGGTAAGTATCTGCGGATAGGGACGGAGTATCAATTCAAATAAGCGCGGTATTATATGCGCCCTAGAGGAAATAATTACTTACCGTCAGTCGTCATCTTGCCAGAAACCACTGTACTCTTGTAGCCGCCGTTTAGCTCCCTCTCTTCCTCTTCCAGCTCCATTTTACGCCCGAGGCTAGAATCAACGCGTTCAATCATTGAAGCGAATTCCAGGAAATCGGTCACCGAAGCACGACTCCAAAGTTGTCGTGCGGAGAAGAGTAAGAGGGTGGGGTCTACGTCGGGTACCTGCCCTCTGTTCATTGCTGTGGTCAGCTGGTTCGTGCTCTCACCTCCGCTCTCCAATACGGACATAAGTTGTGTGGCCTGCAGCGCAGAGTCACGATAGCGCATCGTCGTGATGTAAACATCGGCCCAGGCACAGAGGACTGCTAAGCGAAGTCGGGTAAGTGCTGCCTCGCCATAAATCGCCCCAATGCTGGAGACCTCACTAGCATCGACGTTGTCACCGCCGCCTTCGCGCAAGACTGCCAGTGACTGCGCAAGCAAGGTATGCACACGGAGCACGTCAGCAGCATCACTAGCCACACCGGAGGTGAGCCAGCAACTGCAGACCTCGCATGCAGCAGCAGTCACATCCGGACCAGGTCCCAGGAGGAAAGTGTTGGGGAAGTTAGGAGCAGGCGGCTGTTGTCCGGTCTCTGAGGGGAAAGCAGGTCGCAGAGCCGCCGAGACCTGGGCCTCAAACTGCTGGAGCAAGCTGCTACCTGGCTCGGGTAAAAGAGGAATCGTATAAGAGCCCAAAGTTAAAATGTAATCTGGAAAGAAAGTATCACTCAGTAAACAATTAGAACCGGCGGCCCAGCTTGCCGACTGACGCGCACGGATGCGATACAAGAAGGATAACCAGAAGAAAAAAAGTAAAATTAGCGCCGTCGGTCAAAAAATTGACTTCTTATTGCCTGTCTGTATCACTCAATATATAGTAGGTGACATAACTCATGAAATGTTTTCTGACAATTTGATTGAAAAGTTAAGCGCTCAATTAGTATTGTTATTTTTGTTTGTTGAGTAAAGTTGAGGCTCAAAATGCCTGTTGCTAAAGAACGCTGCATGTTTAAGGAAAACTGACAAGATTTGGACGAAATCGCAGAATGCCAGACTTTCAAGGAATTTCCTATGCCGTTTAATATCACAGAGCACAGCCCATAGTTTTTCTGCATTGTACTATTAAAGAGCATTAATAAAAGCAAGCGAATATCCAAATACATCCCTTTTGCTATCGGAAAATTTGAGCTTAATTTACTGAAAATCAGGTGAAGGCAAGTGTGAGGAATCGCGTTGTTTTTAAAATACAAGCAAATAATTCAGCGTTATAAATAAACTTTGCAAATTTCTGACGTTTTTTCCCCCAAAACACAATAATAAACTTGTTTGACGAAGGGGTAAGTCTAATGCATAACCTTGATTTAAAATGTAGAAATGAGAAGACAACCAACAACAAATGTACACCGTATCCAACACGTTAGTCTAACAGAACAAATAACGGTAACCTTAAGCACAGCCTTAACGCCAACTTCAACCTTGATCCTAAACGTAGGTCTCTAGACCTAATCTAAGGCCCAGACTTCAAGCTTAACCCAAACTGTAATCTCTAAACCCTGTCTAACCTTAAACATAACCCTCCACCCGCTTAACCTTTACCCAATCCCTAGACCCAACATTAGCCCTGATTCCACTCAGTTTGTGGGTCAAAGGTCAACCAATCAGCGCACGCGAACTCACAAAAGACATTGCCCTTTATAATAAAAGGGTATGTTGCTAATGGTGCAACAGGCAAGACGCAGACAGCTGTTTCAAGGTTGTTACCGATCATCAGTACGTCAAATGCCTTGTGCAGAGGAATAAACAGAAGTCAAACAAGCGCGTTACACTCACTGATGTGGTTAGGATCTCACTCGATCCCATTCTATCCGCCCGCCAGCCTGCTACTGGTGATAAAAGAACGTTGTGTCATAGGACAAATGCCACATTGCCCTTAAATACGACGTAGAGAAACGGGAGAAAGATTGGATGTACGCCCGGTTCCCTGTAACAAGTGGCGACAAAATCCTGCGGATATAATATTTCACGGCCCGAAAACAAACCTAACCAGTGAAGGCAATAGAAATACATAGGATAAAATGCGTCGTTAGACACCCAAACTACTCAAGTGAATGCAGTAGCACGGTAGGAAAATAAACTACCCACTATCGTGGGGAAAATTTGAAAGATCATGTCTTGGGCTTTTGTCATTTTTAGCCCTAAACATTTTATCCTCGAAATTAAAAGTTTAAATTAAATTAATTAAAAGAAAAAAATAATGAATTAAAATTAAATTAAAGTTTACATATGGTAGGGATTACTACCGACACTAGGTAAGTCGGGGGAAGGCAACTCCGGTTCCCTACTCTTTGTCGGCAATGCTTCCAAGTTAAAATTTGCGCAGCGTTATGAGATCACCCCTAAAAGGCTATAAATGGGAACACAGAAGACCCGCATATCGACAAATAGTCATATAAGCTCGGTAAGCGCCATACCTCCGATCCCAGCCTACAGAGTTAGAGCCTGAGGTTCAAGTGGTACCGCGTCCGTCTAAATGGCTAAGTAGCCACTGGTTAAAATGTATGAGAGGCTGCGGCACACATAGGTACTAGAAAAAATGACTGCATCTGGGTTGATGCACCGGTGTATGCGGTCGCATATATAGATGCAACATGTGTTCGAATCTAACCTGGCGAGTCGGGGTCAGGTAAAGGGGCGAAGCACCGAATAAGATCACGCAGGGCAATAAGGCCAAAAATGCGAAGCTGATCGATGGCACACGTTGCCGAAATGAAAACCATCCGGATGAGGTCCGAGAGATGAAGAACCAGCCAACCATCACGATCTTGCTGCCGCGCGGAAGAGACCCCTAGGTCTGCCGATTTACGAAGCTTTCGGGCCAAGGAAAGATCAAAGTGAGCCAGCTGGTCTGAACCAAATGCTTTAGAGGTAGAGGAGGTGATGGCGGCACATGCTTCAGCGGCTTGTAAGGGTGCATTGCGAAGGACGCCAGGGTAACCTTTGATGCTGGCTGCGGTCGTGTATGCCTCATGGCACAGAAGAATTAGCTTGCGCAAACAGGCAACTGCCAACATTCGCGTGGGCCACCTGAAAATAAATTTAACAAAACGGTGTACGATGCCAGACAAACAAATGAAATAAAATTGTGGGCGGCTACAGAGCCTCAGCACCATCCTGTGTAGCATGAGAGAAGGAATAATAATAATAATAATAGTTCACCTGTCGAGGCGAAGACACCGAAAACTGCCCTAGACGTGCACATATCTCATATTTTGACAAAAAAAGAATAAGACGACTGGAGATGGAATTGAATGTAACGACTTAAGAGAATGAAGACACGTCCCTGGATGGCATACGCGCAGTAATCTCTACACGCACACGAACCAAACTTCAAACTCGGATCTCCCGTACAGTAGCTGACCTATAGCATGAAATAGTAACCTAAATACTGCAACGCGTTATTTTTCATTAGGAAGGATTACTTAAGGTGATTAAACTACTGCTTATAATGCAGCCTAATCTCAAAATATTTCACCCGCGTCTCGATGTTGGCTTTTAAATAGGCTTCTTTCTGACAGTTTGCGAAAATCAAGTTCGTTAAATATGATTGATTAAACAATATGAATTTTTGTCACCGATTATCGACGATCTCATAAATTCAAAAAGATTTTATAGAAACCGTGCACCTCAAATCTTTGTCAAATTTCGTATTCGAAGAAAGCGGACCTTTCGATTTAGGTTAAGATTTCATAATATAACGCACCGACTATAAGTTGGCGATGCCATAAGTGTCAAAATAGCAGATATCCATTTCAATACGACTCTTCCTCGAAAGGATACACAATTTGACCTGCCATCACGACATTTAGTTAAATGTCGCGGGACATTAAAAGAACGCTTATTCGTTAGTAGCAAGGATGTATAGCACAAATGCTATTCATACAAACTGGAGGCAAAATAGAGTGCAATGACTTGAATCCTCCCTTAAAGGTGCGCCAAAATGAAACAGCTACAGGTACAATGCGTCGCCAATAATAACTTACGTGGGCGAAATTCCTGCAACGATTCTCGGATGAATGACGAGTCATGGCATTTCTGTATGTGCATACGACTGAACGGGCCCGTGCGACACCTACAGTAGATTGCCTAACTCATAAAATGTTCATATCAGAATTTGAGGTAGTAGCAGGGTAGACAGGGTAGGTGTAAGTTCTTTTTTGTATTAAATTGATGCACGAAAATCTGTTTAATAATAAATAGTTCACTTCAGATTAGTTTATTTATGGGAACTGGGTTAAATGGGGCAAAATCCGACGTTTCTTGCTACCCAGGAGTTTTCCTACGCTATTAAAAGGCTACGGATCAAAGCATTTCGATTTTGTGCACAGTACTATGAATGAAAAATTAATATAAGCCGGAACGTTTAGGAATATATCCCATCGAAAAACGAAAAATTTTTGTTTTTTCTATTCACGAAAATCAGGTGAATGCAGGTTACAGAGATCACATTGTTTTCGGAAAAACGAGGGTAGATTTAGTCTAGAAAATTAAGTTTTGCAAATTTATGACGTTTTGTATCAAAACAACGCTGTAATAAACTTTTGTGAATGTACTTTGTTTTACTACACCGATAATTAGGACCTTAAACGAGCATATAAACGAGACGCGATGGCACACCGCCACTTTTCGCTGTCACGGCGTACGCAAGCCTGTCAAGACAATTTTTGTCTGCATTTTACTATAAATGAATAAGGGAACTTGAAACGGAAGAGGCAGAATATTGAAATTTTATCGAAAAATCTTAGTATAAATTCGAGCACTCTTGTGCGTTTGAAATCTTAGAAGTAGACTAAGAAGTAAGCAAATATATCGAAAAACGCTCCGATAGAAAGAGAGAAGTGGTTTCTTTAATTTTCAGCAGAAATTGTATCCCTAATTTTCAGCGAAGTCGAAAAACTGGTCAAACGTTCCTAGTTTTACCTTGACTTCACTTTGGAAATACGTTAAGTACGCAGGCATTCAACAGCGAACCATCTAATTAAAGCGCTTTTTAAAAAGTAACTTATTATCGAAAGTTTTTGAAACTAATTTTCGGCATATATTTTCCCGGATTTTGTTGCGGACGTTAATTTTTAACGGCAGCGAGTTTTCATGTTTGAGTGAGTCTACAAATATGACTCAGACGGCCGTCTACATTAGAAAGAATGCTCAAAAACTCACTACTTCGGTAAATGCTTTTTAGAAATATCTTATTTGAGGGTTTTACAAAACACATCGAATGGAATGTACATTTCTGAGCAGTCGACTGAAGACACTGAAAATTGTAAAGGATTCACCCCATTTTCAAATACTATCTGAAAACATTGTAATAGAAAAACCGAAATAATTATATAGAAATTTAACAATAGAATTGTCATCTTCATATACACAAAATGGTACATTTACGATTGCACCTGACGATTCTATTTAAATTTATTAGTCAGTGAGGTGCATGTGAACACGTGAGCTTAGGAAATATTATACTCCTGTCACGGCCCTATCGCTGCAATCAAGCGAAATAGTGCTTGCCTTGGTCAAACGCATCTAAGAAAATGTACAAACTGAAAAAACTGACAATTCTCATGAAAAAGTATTCGAATGTTAAGCTTCTTGACGATGGCCATAAATTAAATTGCGCTAAATCTAGATGAATAGGGATGTGAAAAACTGAAAAAGAATATTTTCAAAAGTAATTCTATTTTTTTCTGCTTTATTCACTCGTTTAATTGGATGGAAAGGCTTCCTATGCATTTAAGACTTCAGTTTGCTCAACTGGGCGATTTTTAACCTTTTCGTAATCCTGACCTTTTCTAAAATAATTAGTATTTTTAGACAGTGTGATATTCATTTGTAAACCACAACAAACCTTATTTTTCCTAACGATCGATTCTTTATTGATGTAAAACTTTCGTGGACGCAGCGTGCACTGATATCGCGTAACGGGACGTAACTAATGAAATCGATAAGATTTCATGAGTTAGGGCAGCGACTGTACGTGCGTGGACTGGCTTTCTCGCCGCCTAAACTCACACTTTTGCCCAATAAGTTGATAGAAATAGCTGTCCATGTCTTCCTATCCACATTGTTCAACGAGTTGGGCTCGTGAAACCGCGTGGCAACGATCTGAAGTCAAGTACTACGTTAGATTTTTTAGGTATACGCGGGGGAGTGTTGGCAGATGCTGACGAGAGTTGAGCCGTCGCGGTTGATGGTGTAACCAGATAACATTGTATGGGTGAAAGGGGTGTAGGGGTACTAGATAGGGGTAGCACCACACAGATAGCATTTGGTCGCTCCAGTTGTATCGTACAGGTGGTGAATGCTCCTGTGACCGCCTCTAACTGGTACCCAACTCTCGCCTGTGGCTCCTCGAAGTTGGGTTCTTCCCAGCGGCCACACCCCGGGCAACCGTCACGACCGGCGGGCTTAACCAGGTGAGGGTCTCCGGTGTTGTGTGTGCCTCCACACCCGGTATGTCGGACTCCCGAACTTCCCACCCCCCCCCCACTCAAAAACTCCAACGGTGGGGACGAATGCAACCCCGTAGGCAGCCCAGGCTAACTCGGGTCGTCTCCCACTAAAACAAAACCGTGACCCATAGTGGAGTTCGGCAACCGTCTGCGATGTCCGAGTAGCCCTATTTAGGGACAGCAAGCTTGCCTCTTCGCGGAGGAGGGGGCTAGAAAAGGTGCCCTAAACAAATGCTGGGCCTCACGTCTTCTGCAGCCGACTGCGGCTCACAGATCGCAAAATACGCGGTCGTAAAACTCAAACAAACAACAATACCCCCCGTCCCCATCCCCCTCGCCATACCCTGCAGGCTGCTCGGGTGAGTCCACTGACACTAGCGGCCTGGAATGTTCGTTCCCTTTTAGACAATCCTAAGAGCAAGCGGCCGGAACGGAGGACGACGCCAGTCGCTAGGGAACTGGCGCGCTACAAGGTGGACATTGCTGCTCTCAGCGAGACCCGATTCTCTGAGCAGGGTCAGCTGGAGGAGGTGGGTGCTGGCTACACCTTCTTCTGGAGCAGCCGGCCAAAGGCAGAGCGACGCGACGCTAGTGTTGCCTTTGCCATCCGGAACGACATCGTTGGACGTCTGCCCTGTCTGCCACAGGGTATCAATGATCGCCTGATGAGCCTCCACCTGCCTCTTTGGGGAGACCAGTTCGCCACCATCATCAGCGCCTACGCTCCCCAATGACGAGCTCTGATGCGGCGATGAACGAATTCTACGAGGACCTGCACGCCCTGCTGGCGACTGTGCCGAAAGAGGACAAGTTAATTGTCCTTGGTGACTTCAACGCCCGCGTCGGGACGGACCACGCTGCCTGGCAGGAGTGCTGGGTCCCCATCGGTCTCGGTAGCTGTAACGACAACGGCCTCCTTCTTCTGCGCACGTGTGCGGAACACCGTCTCCTGCTGACCAAAACCTTCGTCAAACTTCCGACGCGGGAGAAGGCCACGTGGATGCACCCTCGGTCGCGGCGCTGGAAGTTGCTGGACTATGTCCTCGTCCGGAGGCGAAATTGACAGGACGTGCTGGTAACCAAGGCGATCCGCGATGCCGATGGTTGGACAGATCACCGCCTCGTCATCTCCCAGATGAGGCTCCGACTGCTCCTGGTGTGTTCGTTATGGAAGCGAGGTCGTGTTGTGGCGCGCGAAGATGGGTACGCCGACCCGTCAGCCAATACGCCCACTCCCACATCAGACAACTGACCGGCTCGGATGGTGGTCTGATTGTGGGGGTGGGGGAGGGAGTGAGGTCAACAACTCAGCGCATTTTCCTCACTATAAACAATCTGACGCGCTTGAAACTATCACGGTGCGCTAAAAGCCGTGGCTTGGAAGGTTGCCAATTGACGGGATAACTCGGACCACGTGGTCAGCCCAATGTGTGTTTTGTGTGGAGTGGCTGACTGGCGGACTGAGAGTCAGGCTGCAATGGCTCCTTCTTAATGTGGCCTTTATGGCCCTCCCACTGCGTGGGATCCGAGTAAGGTGTGGTGGTACACCCAGGGGCGGCTCCGGCCGTGCCAACCACCTGCGCCCTCTCCCATCTCCGGTTTTCTTGACTCTGTCTTGACACCGGGCTCAGGTGGGGGAGGAGGAGAAAGTGAGGTAGCTGCAGCGCAAGCCTACTATCACTTAAAACTTATTCACGCGCGTCACCGTCCCTGCACCCGCTGGTGTAGAGCATACGGTGGACCTCGTCGAAATCGACGGTCGAACTGTCGTGGGTGAATATTAATGGCTGTGCTAGAAGGTGTACGACGGAGAGACTGTCGTCGTTGACATCGATTTTAAGGAAGAAATTCCACGTACGGTGGATACAGTTTGACTAGTGGAACTGACTCAGGCGATATGGACTTAATTTACATCAGATACAGTTTAGCAGGAACGGCGAATGCATAGTAAACAGTCGAATAAAGGCAGTCATTACTAGTGCTCTGTGTTAAATTAACGCCTTCTATTTTCAAATACGAGGATAAACTTTTGTAAGGATGCTTTTTACGGCGGCCTAGACAGGACACGAGAATAGTATCGGCCCTGCCCACTTAAAATAGGTAGTTTTGCGATAAATTTCAGGAATGGCAAATATTCCCGTCTATTATTCGAACATAAAACTAAAATGTAACCCTAATTTAACCCTAGTTAACATGAACTCTCAACATACTCTTGACCCTAACCCCAAACTAAAACCTAACCCTCACCTTAATGATAAACCTAATTTCCCTGAAATTTGGCACAAAGCCGCATGTATATTGGGCGGTTCCTGTTCCTGTATTCCGTTTAGGCGGCCATAAAAGTCATTCTTACCATAACTTTACCACTTCAATTTCTCTGGCTTCAATGAAGCATTTTATTGAGGATCGTAACAGCAACTTTCTGTTCACAACCAATTCGACAACCTTATATTGTTGCATTACTTTTGAAAGCAACCGCGGACCCGTGTCCGCAGGAGCGTGGAGTAAATATAGAATAATAACAGCAAAGCAATCTTTTCATTTTTCAAGAGTAGCAAAATTCGCAATTTCAAGCTTGTATCTAATTAAGTAAGCGTTTACAAAGTTCGACGATGGTCTTCGAGATGTTCGTGCGACCACTGTGGGAATTCGCCATTCAAGCCTGGAGACCGTGGGTTGTCAAAGGCGGCAGCACCCTTGAAAAGGTCCAACGACGTGCAACGAAGCTTGTTCGAGGTCAAAGCTGCCTGCCTTACGAAACACGATTGTCCAATCTTGATCTGTTTCTTTTGGACAGTTAACAGGCCACCTTATACGAGCGTTTCACATGCTGCGGGGTCAGGATTGTTGCCTCGCGTCCGGCTACTTCTTCGAGCTGGCCACTACCACTACTTTGAGAGGATATCATCTCAAACTACGTATGACTGGGGCAAGACTGGACGCAAGGTTTTTCTTCAACGGAGTGATTACGGCCTGAAATGCTCTGCCTGCGGACATCATCATGGCCCCATCCGTTGACACTTTTAAGCGGAAGTTTGACCAGTACAGCCATAAGTACCACCACGACATCTCCAAGCTATCCCCACGCACAAATTGACATGTTATGGAACATAGTAATCCCTATTTTAGTAATATTATGTTATAATTGTTTCGTCCGATACCCTGTAGAATGACGTGGCGGTAACCCTTTGTCCAACGTTTATTATATGTCGGCGTTTTTAATTTGCAACGTCATTGTAATCAATGGGGAGTTCAAAGGTATCGCCTACCTTTTCCTTAATAAAACTGAAGTGATCTGAATAGTCCCAGCCACGCGAAGGTATAAAGAAACTGCCCAAAAATACAATAAATCCCTTTGAAAAAGCTGGCGAAGGACCGGGAAGATACCCCGAGAGCGAATGTGCATAAAAGTTGCACAGCGAATCAAGGCAAAGGTCACGTTTTGCCGTTCGTATGACCCCTAAAGCAGGCGATATAAAATCTATGATACTGAAAAGATCATAAAGACATTAAACTACTTTGTAAAACTGCCTTAATTTAATATAAGTATATTTATCCTTAAGGAAACAAATTTTCCAAAACCAATCTTTTCCGCTAAACTTTTGGCCAAAAATTACCTTCCCCAAACGCGAATTAACCGGTTTGTTCGATTCGCTAAAAAAATTAAACACTATGCCACCAAGGTTGGGATAATCACATTAATAATCCTGAGTCATGGGAGAGCCAAACTGGGGAGAAAATTGTCAGGCGATATGTAGTGCGCACAGTAGGCAGCCTAAAAACTTGGTTCGCGTGTCATAAGTTAGTTAATCAGGTACCAAACTGCAAAAAAACAAGAAAATTCGATTCTAAAAAGCTTACCGACAACAATTGGGCAGTTGCATGCAAAAATTGTCTAAATAATTGAAACTACCCTACGTAGACTGTGTTGCTAAAGGCAACCATGCGCTTGCATTTCAGGAGCCATAGATCAATCCTCATCTTCACTGGAAAGTCGAAAAGTACAACAATAACCGCTAAAATGCAACAGGCAATCACCTGGGCGGTAGATTGAAAATGCTGCCTTTGCCAGGACTATTGCTTCCCTTCTCCTTCCCAAATATCTCCTCATCTTCATCTTCGTCCGTGCCGGTACCATCCAGATCGTTCATCCCTTCCTCGCGTGTGGCAGAGGCACCGATGGTAGTACGGCAGTCTGCAAGAATGCCAGACGCTGTTTCCGCGTCGCCGAACTTATTCGCAGTCATCTAAAAAAACGCGCAAACAACGACAGTGTAGGGTGCAGAATAACAGTCTTAAAAGAACTCGGTATTACTTATAGGCAAAGCAAACAGCTTCTAAGTGGAGTAGCAGCGCGCAGACCTGATTTAGTCGGTTTGAGTAATGCTGCTGATTCCGACTGCATGAACAACGATCTACAGCAGCTGATATCGAGAGTGCTCTTGTCCACACACGCCCTTCCCCAGCGACAAGGGTGGAATACCGAAAATTCCAGAGCTACATATATGTCCCGATCAACCCTGTAGAGAGCCAGGTTCTGGGTTCGATGTCCCCAGGTAGGCTGTGGCGTCGAGTGAAAGGCAACCGCAGCAAAATCGTGAGATGATGGGCAACAAACGTGAAAAAGTCACCTAAGTCGAAAAGGGGTTGCGCATAAATTTAACATACTACAATTCCCTGCACATGTCCCGTTCCAGAGGTGCAGGGTAAAGATGCCACTACTGTTCTTCTGCTATAATACTGACCGCGCTACGGCTGCTGGCGGGGATCGAGAATGAACCCCAAGGCACAACGGGATCAGTGAGTCCCGTAACCGATCGGTGATAACCAATATTTCTGATAGCAACTGACAGGAAGAGCCCGTGGTTAGGGCGACGGACTTCTAAACAACAAGCCATGATTTCGAGCCTCAGGTGTTGCTAAACCCGGGGTTGGGTATGACTGGGTGATGACGACTTATAAGCCAGAAGTGGTCATTCCAATCTCCTTGGCCTTTGTCGGTAATTTCATTCTGCTAATAGCCACCTACTTTGTAGATAAGCTTGTTGTTTTTCTGATGCCTTCTTACGGAGTCGGCTGTTGGCTCTCCCATTTTCTTGAACAACATAGGGTGCGAGGGGGGAGAGACGTGCATACCAATGTCTACGCCTCGAGTCAGTGTTCCTTCGCTTCAGCTTGGTGAGTTTGTAGACGGCTGAGGTCTGCTGCCTGTGGGCTGACTATGCGCCTGCTGCTTCCATCCACAGGCACGTGATTGGTGGCCCATTTCGGGAGGCTTGTCTGTACTTCCTGTGCCCACAAGTTATTACGGCCATCACATGTAACCTCCCGACTTGCCAAAATTGACGCACGCAATCAGCATCGCAACATTATCGGCAGGTACTGCTGGTACTTGGATAACAATACACGGCTTGTGTATTACGAAACGGCGATCGCTAAACCGTATTTATCAGAAGATTCGTCGGGACCGCTGTTATACGGAGGGAGGTGGAAGAACGGTTCACAGGATCGTGATCTTTCAACAGCCTGAAGAGTTGACTTCGACTTTAGACTAGCAGCAGGCACCCAGGGTCTCTTGATGAAGACGGTAAGCTGTCAGAATATAAGAATCAGCGACGAGGAACCTTCGTACATTCCAGTCTTCACTATCAAGGGTCTGTCTCGGCTAAGTAGTCCAGCTCGCATATTATTTGATGTCATCACCGAAGTATGATTGCGGGCCGCGTCGGTTCACGTGGAGGGCATAACGTCGGTTCGTAATACTTGTGGATGCTTACTGCAGCAGGTCCCGAGCAGTCGTTTGAATTTTTTGCTTAATGCTGTCTCTTCTACTGTGTTCGACATGGAGCTAACAGTGATGCAGCGGTTAACATGCGTTTATTTAATGGCGGTTGACGGTTGCTGTATCAAAATTACCGTTACCGATCTTTGCGGTATTCTATAAGGTACTAGTCTCGCCTAACATCGGCCCCCGGGGCTGTTTATACTTGTCGGCGGCTTCCTATTTGTCAAATCAAAGAGTTGACGTAGTTCTTAGCTGAGCTGGATATTCTGTATTTCAGCGAATGGGTAAACCCGTCTGCACCAAACAGCTGAACATTCCCATGAGGGGGGATGGGAGATTTAAAAAGAAAACTAAAACTTTTGCAGGCATAATTAAAGCTAATGGCTCGTTTTAAATTAGACTGAAGTAGGTTCACATTTGGCAAAGTCGGCCATCTTCCGAAGGACAAAAAGGCTCATTATGCAAACACCATTAAGTCTTCCTAAGGACGGCTTAAGTCCTACAACCGATGTTATCATTGAGGCATTTGAGATACAGTGTTTTAAAAACATCATGTAATCATACCGATAACAAAGAAGTTCACTACTACGCAGTCCGCGGAGAATGTGGACGCTTGAATTGCTGGATGATCTTAAACCCAAAGCCGGTTAGGCCACGCAATAGGTATTTACTTTGCTATTTGTCTTCAGACTAGAGAATGCTGTTGATCAGATAAAAAATCGAATGTAAAGAAAGAAGATCGAGATGATAAAGTAAAGTGAGCGCAAATACAATAGATGTCCTATCTTATGAAATATCAACCGAAATTCTGAAAATGGTTTTCAATTTGAACAAATTACTTAAGAAGAAGTTGTAATACTTAAAACCGTGCAGCATAATCCCAAGATATATCAGTCACAGCAGGATGCAGGCTTTTGAAAGAGCTTCCTTCTGATCACTTGCGAATAGTCTAGTTGGTAAAAAATGGCTACTTCAGTAGTTCGCATTTGCTTCGTTGATTCTCGATGCCCTTATAAATTCGGATATATTTCATAGAAAACACGCACAAGAATATTCTTTCTTGCACTATGTTGGTAGAAAATAATGCCTCCTTTAAAGTTTATACTTGAATACAGGGTATATTTGATCTTCAAAAAGTTTTGAATTATGAGATTTTTAATGACCGTGATACATCTCAACCAGCAATTTATTAATGCTGCCTATAAAGAATACAATATGATCCATGTCTATTGCAAAATTTTTGAGCACTATGCGACCTTATCCTCCTAGCGTTGAGAAATGTGTGACTTGCCATAGACAGAATGCCTATAGCATGCAGTTTGGGACCCTTCAATGCAAGCGTAACTCTGCAGGTCAGATTCAAAAGCATTAGAGTGGGAAACGCTTTTTTAAACCGAATGATACCCTTCCTTCAAGGATAAAATTGGAAGCAGGTGTCATTTGCTGCTAAATGAGTACGCGAAAAAAATAGTTGGTGCATGTTTTCTATGAAGTATATTCAAATTTATAGGGGCATTGAGGAACAATGTATAAATACATACTGCCTAAGTGGGCAATTTTTACCGACGGGACTTTTCGCAGGCGGCCAGAAAGAGGCTCCTTCGAAAGCCAGTATCCTGCCGTCAGTGAAATAGCTTGGAATTATGCTGCATGATAATTAGAATAATAACCCTTCTTGAGTAAGTTGTTCAATTCTAAAGCAGATTTCAGAATTTCCGTTGACATTTCATGAGATAGGAAATCTTATGTATGGAAAACGCTACATATTAATTTTGTCCACAGTGCGTGCTCTCAGTGCAGATATGAAGAAACCGCATCGCCACCTAAGCACAAATGTGAGAAAGCAGCGCAGGGGGATGGCAACCGACTTATCTTAAACAATAGAATTTCCATGAATACGAGATTAACATGAAAAGTGGAGGCTACCTCGTATTGTTCCCTTTTGTGACTTTCTTGACTGACTTTCACGACTTACCTAGTTTTTTTTCATTTTAAGGTGATAAATTGAGTGCGTGTGAGGGAGAGAGAGAATACTGTGATTTAGTTACTAGACTCCCAGCACAGACACTCGTTAAAAATCCAGACAAGTGTTTCTTCGATTTTGTGTAGCTGGATGACGCAGTTTGGTGGGGTTTGGTTAACTCAATGGTCCCCTGTGGTTGTTGGTATAAACAAACTCATGGATTCAATGCAAATTTCTGGTTTAACAAAAATTAAAGTATGCACTTATACAGGTTGCGATCATAAGATCTTATGTCAATTATAATGATGACGACGATAACGTCAAAGCGAGGGTATTTCGGTGTCCGTAAAGTAAATAAAGCCTTTTGATTGGTGTTGATCTGGTAAATACATTGATGCACGGAGGTGCGCTGTCAGCACAAGAAGAAAACATATCTTACAGGTCTACATGTGTTGTGGTTAGGCCCTTCCACTTTGAATCTAAGGTTCCGGCTTCTGCGTTCCACTTTACATATAAATAAGGACGCAGTTTGTTTTACGAAACGCATTTAATGGCCAAATAAATTGACGACAAAGGTCTGAAAGTTCCTGCATTAATAAAAGACATTAATAGAAAGCTCCTATATGCCCTGCAGGCGCTCTAAAATTAAGTAAATTAACTACAGCCACCACCCCGGACTACGTGACCTTTCCACTCCACCGCCATTACCTTGATCACCTATGTTAAGGCGACAAGGTCAGCGAGCTCAGTTTATGAAGAGACACCCACTTTCTGGGGCAGTAAGCACTGAAAGTTTACGGATATGTAAAAAAAAATAGAGAAGCGACGTGGAGCACAGGAGTACAAGTCGACTACTTGCCTGAAGCAGCTGCTTCAAAATCCTTATCCAACCGGAAAGGTGCAGGGTTCCACGGGACTGCAGAAGGCTCAGAAGAGTCTCTTCAATGTCTCGTCGCATCCGAAAATGCGACTCTACATCGAGAAGGCTAAAGAGAATGGCCTCTAGGGGAAGGGAGGCGGCAGGTTTCGCGAGGGCAGTTGGAAGAAAACCGGTCTCCAATTTATGCGCGAAAGTGAGAGCACCAGGAGCGGTGGCAGCGGCGGCGGCGGCAGCTCCGATCGCCTCACAAATCTCATTGGCTTCCTTCTGACTCATTTGGCGGATACAGGCAACCGCAGCTCGGCGAAGAACGAGGTGCTTGCTCAACAGACAGCTCTAAATACCAAGAAAGGAAAAGACTGTTTTATGCTGCACGAAGCAGGAATGCACTGTGATGGATGCAGTGACTGACAATGTTCTATGGACCTTCCTTGACGCGCCAAATTTATCGAAAGTAATGAATGTAAAGCACTCTGGCATGGATATGGGGTCCATGGGATCGGCCGACCTTTTTCTTGTCACCAAACGTCGTTCGCGATGAGCACCTAATGGTTTTAATGTGACAGACAGAGGGGTGTTTCTGTCTCCCACCCCAAACCCTTTTCACGACTGTGCGGATAGCTGCCAAACTCCGCCTTCTTCACGACTTCCGTGTCAGCGTGGAAACAGACCACACTAGCCCGAAGTGAGTGCTAGATCGCCACGGGATAGGCAACTGCAATAACATTGGTCCCTTCCCAATCCACCTGTAGGCCTTCAGAGAACATAGTGGCCCTGTCCAACCACCTCTGACTCCCAATGCGAGAGAATACGTGGGAACACCATCGTTCGCGTCGCTGGCAGCTGCTGGACTAAGTCCTCGTTTGGAGGCACGGTCGGTGCACAAAACGATATGCGGTGCCTACGGACCATGATTCTGTCGTCTGCAAGATGATACTTGAACTGAAACCCCGCAGGCGATCGCAAGGTAAGCCAATGTCAGGGAAGGTAGGCAGTGTATCATTGGATACAGTTAGAGGACGAATGAATTTTGGCGGTTGCATGAATTCCAACCGGGAACAAGTACAGGTTTTCAGGGCAAATACCAATCAAGACCCAATCCATCCAGACTAACACTATAAATGCCCTCACTAGCACCTTTTGGCGGCGCCCGGACTCGTTGGATGAAAATGACGAAGCAAACTGCAATTTTTTCCTGCGAGAAAGTAGTCAAGGACCAATCCCATTAAGTGTTAAATGCTGAAATGCTTTTACCACTAGAAACGATTACTTAGCTCGTGCTGTAGTCGTGCAGCGTAATCAGGAGGCTCGATTTCGAATGCACTTCCTTACAACCGTCTGCGAAAACAGCACGCGGTAAAAACGGCCACCTAAGTGGTAGGCACTTTCTACGATTCGTTTTCGGTTTCATGTACTCAATGGGTAAAAAGTCACGTCTTCAGATCTTCTACGCGAAGACAGGACGAACATAGGTATTACAAAGTTTTTAGACTCCGAATAATTTTGAGCCCGAGTTGCCGTCGTATTTTCGTTTAGGGGTTACAGGCTTCATACTTTCCATATAAGCGTAATCAGGCATTCCTCTGTGCCATTAAGAAGATAACATATGGGGCTTAGAAAATTAGGCAGTGTTGTATACTTCATGGAAAGCGTTAATCAAACGGGCATTTCAAGGTCTTATAAATCTCATAGCTATAAGATTTTTCTTAAGACACCGTTTCTTCAAATACCCAATTCGAAAACGACGCGATCTGTCATCAAATGTGTAAAAGAAAAGATATTTTAATCATGTTTTCTATAAAATATATTCGAATTTATAGGAGTATTGAGAATCAATGGGAAAATGCAGACTAATCAAGTAGTCATTTTGCCGAATGCAAACCGAAAAGAAAAACGGGCAAAAGCCGGCATCCGGGCATGAGCCGGGCAACCTGTTCATCGGACCCTCATGGCACTGACTGGTCCCCTCGTAGATCTCCATATACTGTCGGATGCCGACATGCCGCAACCCCCGGACACCACCATCACTACCACCACAGTAAGAACGTTAAATATCCTCAGATTACGGACCAGTGGGTTTAGTATTTCCGATACAAGCGAAAACGCGACTCCCAGGAAATAACAGAAGATTTAGACGCAATCGCTGGCACAAGAGCGTTATTCGTCTGACGTTTCCAATTCATTCTCGAACCCATTATCAGAGACAACCTCAAATACGGTTAATTCATACCCAGGGAATTGTGGCATTTATAGGATGAAATCGCTATGTCACTGCATACGTACGAAAAGTTTGGCAAGCGCTTACGTACGTCATGAATGTCTTGGAGGCCGTCAGCCGCCGTTTCGCACCCCTAGGAGTCGGAGTCGCACACAGGCCGATGGCAACTAGTATGCGTCAGGCAATGGGATCGAAAGACCTAGTGCCACGGCAAGAAACGCCTGGAATCGTTTATAGAATTTAATGAAGTTATGGGCGAAAAAAACTCGTCGGAGAAACTGGAAGACTGCTCCCGATGAGAATGGCCAAACACGCGGCATTAGTGCGAAGAAGTGACGTCAAATCTCAAGCGGCGGCTCAGTCGACGAGACCCGGCCACGCATTCAAGTTAGACGAGGCCGAAATTCTCGCGAGGGGTGACAATCGCATGAACCGCGAGCCCCAGTCCATTAACAATTTCAATTACCTCCAAACCCCAGATCCGATGCTTGGCCAAAGTAATTAGTCACTCGGGGAATGCACAGGCGAATACCGTTTTCGACGCCAGTGTCGATGAGACAGATGGTCGAGCAATCATCGCGCCAACATCGAGCACGGCTGAGGAACTTTCAGCGATTAACGGCGCGAACGCCGGACATCAAGTAATTACCGCATCGGAGGGCAACCATCCCTAATGGAGGAACCGTTTTCATGGGTATCCGGTAGCATAGCGACTGCATCCTGTAAATATTATAATTTCCCGTGTATTTATTACTCGTATATGATGATGTCTCTGATGATGGGTTCGAACATGAATCAGAAACGTCAGGCGAATAAAGTTTTTTTTTCCCGGCCCACTTACATAAAGATGAGGAGCAAACTGAGTGAGGTTGACCAGGTGCGGAGCAAACATGTGAAGACGCTGGTAGTTAGTAATACCCTCTGCCTTCACTCGAGGATCTGGATGCTCCTGTAGGATGGAACAGCAGGAGAGGCAGATCAGGCCGGCATTGGATTTAGGGGCAACGGAAGCTAAAAAGGGATAAATTCATAGGTTAGATCAAACAACGGAGGAATAAGATTTGAATGTTCGGTGTTGCCTCAACAGTCTCAAATTATACGATCGAACAACTCGATCCAAATCTGCGTAAGGAAGCCAATCTATTCACATATAGTTCAGGTAGAAAAAAAGAACTGACAGATAAAGTGAAACAGTACATCCCATAAATCAATGGACAACAGGATCGAGCGATAGATCAAGCACCCTGGAATCAAACTTCAAGAAAGCACCAAAGTCACATTGTGAATGGTTAGTCCTAACTGCAGGTGACACGGTTACCTAGATGTTCACCATAATGTACGATCCCGATCCTCGTTGATATCCCCCAACTCTTAATGGTGATTGTATTTTTTTAAAAATTCGCTTACCTTATAAGGAGCGAAACTGCCCACAGGATGAAGACTGATATAACCTGCCTATAATTCCAGTGACTTCTGGTTCTTGAAAGTGATTAGGCAGTTCAGCCGCATTAGTTTTCCAAATAAGATAATGGACGCGGCTAAATACTTTATAACCGACCAGATAAACGATGGTTGCTGCTGTTCAATGGCAGACAACTGCCCTCTCTGTTACAAGTGAGGAAACTCCTATCACCCTGCCCACCATTGCCCCTTCCACCAGCTACATGACTGAGTTCTAACCTGTACCCGTTATCACCACACCTCTGACACACGCAAAGGTCTGGTTGGTCACTTGGGAGTCCATCGCAGAGCGACCAGTGAAACAGTGCATGGAGGCCCGATACACACCTGGCAAACACGCGCCTCAGCTGCCCACACACTCTAAGGCCATTCGGCATTCTTCACTCTAGTAGTTTTGGTGCGCTTGAACCTACCACAACGCATTAGTTGTGGCTTTGAATACTGCCAGTTGAAGGGTTAACTTTACCGCCTTAGTATTGAGAGACAGGCCACAAGGCCTCCTTTTGATGTAGCCTTTATGGCAATTCCACTTATGTTTGACACAATTCACCTTTACTGTCGCCTGATCCACCTAGTTTATATGCTAGGACGTGTGAGGCACGCGTAGACAGGTTGCTTAACTTCATCAGCTATTGAAGCTACGCCCGCGGCCACCTCATCCGAGCAAAATGAGTGAGGAAGGAGAGTATATAAGATGATGCATTAGTCTGTCTAACCTTAAAGGAATTCACGTGCTAGTCATCGCTGTACCCACTTCATAGGGCAAACAGTTCACATCGTCGCTGGCGACATTCAAACTATCACAGGGCGGTTAGATAAATATAACTGCTCCTCTGCAGTAAATGAATGCACGCCTGCCTTAAAGGACAATAGAACCGAAATCAACCGTTATGCAAGTATTAGCAATCAAACGTGAAGTGTTTTAAACAGAGATGTACAAAAATAAAAGTTCATGCTGGCAGTAGTTAACGCACACTGAAGTTCTGGGCCCAGTGTGGTAATCAGAGCGCCGAGGAGTTTGGCTAGACTGACATGAACCTCAGTAGCGGTGAAAGACACCTTTAGAAGTAGGCGAAGAACCAAGTTGAGGCTCGGCTGCACAAACTCGCGAAACATTGGACCTCCAGATTCCGCAGTCAAGGCCAGAGCATGCAGTGCCCAGGCCTAAATGGCAAGAAAATAGAGAATAATGACCAGTATGTTGGCTTATTCAGAAGAGGAAATTATTAGCATACTAGAATTTAGAGCAGCTTCACAGACGCGGAATGGAGAGGAAAAATGAGCGTTTCTGGCCAACCTTCATTTTCTGAATATGCCAAATCCGGTAGCATATTTCATGGTGACATCAATATAGTAGAGAAGGCACTTGGCAGCGCTGTCCACCTCGCAAGGCCGCGGTACCAAAGAATAATTTTTGAATGGAGATTTGTAATCACCATGTCACAGTGCCGTGATCGCAGTTTGCGGCCATTGGCGAGGTATTTTGGTGTGCCAGACATCACCTTGCACAAAGCAAAGCTAATTGGAGCTACGCGACAAATTCCATAATAAAGCATCATTAATTGGGCGTGCTAGAGAGTGTGACAGTTCTTGTGGGTAGGTACTGGAAAACACGAAACCTCAGAAATAACTAACTAAACGACCAAAGGAAATACAAGGTCAGTGGAGACAGGCAAAGCAATATGGACTAAGGAGGAATTCACCGAGTCAGCACTAGTTTGAAACTACACATCGAAACATTCAGGACAAGAGATTATATTCCCACTGAATAAAACCGCGCCCGTACGCCGTTACGCAGCTAGTACCCTATGTCTATGCGCTCAAAACGGAAGCCGAAATTCAGACGCTCACTGTGTCGACCTTCGGAACTCAATCAAATGAGCACGGCCGGTTTGAGAGCACAAGCTAACTGCACAATTTGTCAGGCCGTGTCAACGCCCTCTCACCAGTGGTGATTTGGTTAGCCATAGCGATAGCTAAGGACTTGGTTGAAAACATGTCGAAAAATTTGGCTCAATTATCATTGCAGGTAGGAGGTCAAAGTCTTATTGATCTCCTCATTAAGAATGAAGTCCATCCTTTCAGTGCAATCTCCTTGGCTTGTTTTAGCTAATTTCCAGACTTCATTTTTGGGGCAATACTTTCCAAACCAGACACCATCACAGACCTGAATTAAGTGATAATAAGTCAAAACTACCAATGCGTCAGGGATATTTGTTACTAATTGCGCATAACTTTCTAAGTTTTTGGTGCCTGGCAATCAAAGTGGTGAGAGGTTAAAGACAGGATGAAGATACGAGAACTGCATGTTCAAGAGAGGTTTTTCAGTAATATTCGCTGGGCGACCAACCAAACTGATTGCTACTGCAGGCAAAGTGTTATGGTGGTGGAGTCAGGGAGACCTCAGAATGCTCTAAAATATCGAGCACAGACCTGCACAAGAGGAGCACTGGCATCCTGTGCGACGGCGAGGAGCACGCCCACACTGGTACTGAGGTGCTGTCCGCAGGCCAAACCGCCGACAAAGCGATGAAGGCAGCCAATCGCGAGACAAATGCCCGCGCGAGTCACTGTGTCTCGCACTGAGCGTAGTTGGTCAAATAAGGACTGAGTCAGCTCGGCTAGGAAGACCGGTTCACCCACCACCTGGGCCAGCCGACCGACGCACTCAGCGGCAGCGAAACGAAGCACGGGGTTCTGACTCGACAAGGCACTCTGTATTTGATTTGACAAGGAAAAAGAGGGTAAGATATGAATAGAATGATGATAATAATAATAATAAAGTGGATTAGATCGAAAGTTATAAGTAAAATTTAGGAGACAGGTCGTGACAGATCTCTAATTTTAATATTACAATCGAAGCGTTGCCTCCATAATATAATTATCAATTATGATGTTGGTATGGACTTAGATGGGGGAAGCGAGTTGAACCAACACTAACTTGGGTGTTTTTTCAATGCTGAGATCACGTTCATCGTAGGCCTGATGGAAGACCACAACTTTGAAGGCTGCACAGAACTAGAAGTTACAAATAAAGTTCACGCATCGAACGATACGAAGTCGGATTCTACCACTGATAAGATCAGAAAAATACAGTTTGTCTGGATTCGGAAATAGAAACTCTTCAATGGTCTGGATGGAGAAACCTAACAGACACCACATGCCGAAATTGGGCATCGTTTCCATCACCACAGTGCCTCTTACCCAAACCCTACGTCTAATTTTAGTTCTTATTTTCCAACGCTTTTCCCGGTACGATCCTAGCAATTACCAAGTGCTGGCAGACAACCGAAGTGATAGGGTGAGACATAGTTACTCAGACCTATAACAGTACCTGAATTAAATGGTGTTAGTAACGTTTGCAGTAATGTTTCGGGGTCAATGGGGGGCACACTGAAGACTGGTCTCTTTGATGGGCAGACGGTCATGTCTAGTTAAAGTAACTGGTCATTAACTCTGACTCCACCTGGCAACCGGCTCCCTGCGGCTTGACGTAGCCATAGTAGGCTCAGAAACTATACCAAGTTAATTGTTTCGACTGTAGAGTAAAACCAGATGAATGTAGCCAGTGAGTCTTCCTAAACCTGGTGAATGTGTGAAGAGTGATTTGGTTGTATGAAGAACCAAAACACATGGTGGAAAGAACAGAATCTAACCACATGCCCGATCAGACGCTGCGCTCAAGTCCACATCCAGTAGTGCTGACCTAGTCTTGACGAAGATGGTTGTTCGTTCGCCGGAAGCATGGCTTTATTCGTCTGATTGTACATGACAGAATCAGAGGTGCAGAGTGAGGTTGATGTAGCGCAAGTCTCCTCCTTATAAAAATGCCCAAAGAAGTTACTATTCTCTTGAGGACATCTTTTGAATGCTTACATTATAACTGAGGCCGAAGATGAAAAGTCTCGGCCCGGTAACGCAACACCATGCTCTTCCATTCATTTCCAACTCAAATACCGTCTTCAACGAAAAAAAAACACAGCAATGTCCCCTAGGTACTACCGTTCTAAGGTTGGAGGGTTTTGATGACTCCGACACACCGCTTGAAATAAGATGGGAGGCATTTATTAAGATGTAGGTTTTGGAAGGCTGAAAACCAATTTTTCCACCAGGCATATGCGTACGGTCACGATTTTGTCATTATCATTTGACTTAATATCAGTTCGTTGATATAGGATCAGTTAACTTCAGCAGGAAGTAATAATATTTCATACATTGGACTTATTACGGGTATTTAAGATTTCTTCATTGCGCACTTTTCCATGGGCTAGCATAGGTTATTGGATTTTCGAAATGACCGAAGCAGAATAAGTTGCTACAGTTCATAAATTCGCTTTGTCTTGTTTCTTTCGGCTCCCTTTTCTAAATTAAAAGTTAATTTAAGTATTATAGGCATCTTGGATATATACAAGGAGCACGCCCCTTAAGGGCGCAGGTTTGTCACGGGAAGTTAAAACAGAGAAGGGAAATTGCAGAGCCCGAAGCAAATTTTTGAGGGATAATCACAGATAACGAATATATCGATAACCAGCCAGTGGACGGAAGGGCCAAATCTACACTGCCCTTATTTCTGGAAGGAAGTAAGCAAACAGCAGTCTATCCAGCCTATCGAGCGTTGCATTCAAGAACGGGTCGCGCGACCAAGTCCTCAACCAAGGACACATGCGGGCGGCAGCTGTCCAAATTTTTTCACAATCGTTCACGATGGACGCCAGTATGTGTTAGAAGCTCGAAAAAAAATAACATAAATCTCATTTTTTATTTATCGTACTTTACATTTGAACCTGGGGCTCCTATCCTCCAATCTATTTATGTAATAAAATGCGAAAACAAGATAAAGCGACAATTAAACACATGGCAATTCCGTTGACCCACTTTTGAAAAACTCGGCGGCCTCTGTGGGATTCGAACCCACGCCAAAATGGGAAGGCTTTAGTACAGTCAACGCTCTAGCCAACTGAGCTACGAGGCCCCACCGGCAGCCGTGAGTTTAATCACACTTGGGTCAAGTTTCCCGCCCAGCCTACTGCAACGTATGGAATTCAAAAATTCTGTTACCTCAAGCTGAGCTACGAGGCCCCACCTGGAGCAGTAAGTTTAAGCACACGTTACGTTACCCGCACAGCCTACTGCAACGCATGAAATCCACCAATTCTGATACCGTGAGCCGACTGCCCAAGCAGGATTTCCTAAGCAATCAATCTAAAATCCACCAGATGACTATCAGCCACAATTAATTAGTAGAGAATTTTGGCAGATTTGAATAATTATTTGACCCACTTGTGAAAAACTCGACAGCCTCGGTGGGATTCGAACCCACGCCAACATGGGGAAGGCTTTAGTACAGCCAACGCTCTAGCCAACTGAGCTACGAGGCCCCACCTGGAGCAGTGAGTTTAATCACACTTGGGTCAAAATACCCACTCAGCTTACTGCAACCTATGGAATCCACCAATTCTGATACAGTGAGCCGACTGCCCAAGCAGGATTTCCTAAACAATCAATCTAGAATCCACAAGACGAATATCAGGCACAATTAATAAGTAGAGGATTTTGGCTGATTTTAATAATTCCTTTGCCCACTTGTGAAAAACTCGGCGGCCTCGGTGGGATTCGAACCCACGCCAGCAAGGGGAAATTTTTAAGACAGGAAAAGCCCGCTGAACAGCGGTCCTCAACGTCTTACCATGCTGAGAGAGACGGCAGTTGAGCGGAGTGCAGCATCGTCACCAAAGGAGTACTTGGTCTCAGCGAGTTTTCGAAGAGCACAGAGAAAGGCAGCGAAAATGTTCACCTGAATGGCCTCCTGACGTGCCGCCTTAGAAACTCGAATGCACTCGGCGAAGTGCTCCAGCATCTGCGTTCTGTGACGCACGGAAACGTATGGAAACAGACTGCCGAAGAGGTCGACAGAGGCGTTAATGAGAGACGTGGCCACTGAAGGCGCACCGCGGATAGCGATGACACCATTCTGATGTCTAAAGTCAGCGCCAGTGTCAGCGGCAGAGAGCAATCCGATCTCAAATTCGTCTGCTGTGGAGGCGTCATTGGTGTTGAGAACGCAACTGTTGGGCGTGGAGGTACCCTCCGTTAAGAACCTCAAAGCTATCACTGAGGTGCAGCGGTCAGGAGACTACAAAGAAGGACGGACAGAAGCAGCCGCATGTGAAAGTACATACCATACGCAGATGGAAAAAGAAGGCAAACTGTCCCATCCTTTCAGAATATGATGCGCGCCGCTAAGCCCCCCGTTCATAACGCCAAAGGACAGATAAGCGTCACCAGCAAGTGGTCGTCGTACCTTTACTATCTCGAATTAGGCCTGCAACCACGAGCGCTATGAAAGTAAGACTAACAGTTCTTAAAACTTGCGCACTCCCCCCCCCGTCCTCTCCAATAATTACTTTTTCGCTTACTAGCCTTTTCTCTCCTTGAACTTCAGTGTTTCATACAGGTGTTTGCATCACACGCTTATAACCGAGGGGAGGGGGCATAGAAATGCAGTAGGTGGCGTAAATTGTGAAACGTGGGGACGGAAACCTAGAGGATTATTCAAATAGGAATAGGCGCACTCCGATCTATTGGCTTCCCGAAGCAAACAAGCTCTGTATGTGTGGCAAAGGTCACGAACAGGCAGCCAACAACTAGGCCAAAGTCAACCAAGCTATAATAGCATTATAATTATCGTAGCATTATATTTATTAAAACTTGGCCGACTTCGGCCTGGTAATTGGTCGCCTGTTCGTGACCTTTGCCACCCATACGGAGCTTGTTTGCTTCGGGAAGCCAATAGATTGGAGTGCGCCTATTATTGTTTGACTAAAAACCCGAGCTGCAGCGACAGAGAATGACAGGTGGCAAGGCACTGATGAACTTCGGTTCCATGAAGTGCTTATGACACATCTGCTAGAGCCAAAGTGTGGACTAACTGCGCCGTACTCGAGCGCAAGCTTGTGTTTCCAGCCTAAGCTGGATGTCAGCGTTATGGTTGGCTGAATAAAGGTAGAATAAGCTCGAAACACTCTACCAATCTACCAGAATTTTCTGTCGTCCCTGATCTCAGCTAGAGGATTATTTCAGAGCACATCCAACGTGCGCTTGTTCGTCCAACGCGTTACAGCAGAAGCCCTTCTCTCGTGCAGAATATGTTTACAGGTAATTTTATCAAAGGAACCAGCCTTTCGTGCTTCTACTCATTGAGTTGGCTCATTTGACACGAATTTTCGCACTTTCGGCCTTTCCGTTTTTGTTTTATTATTCCTAAGCAATATAACACTAATTTAAATAGTTTTTTTGTTTTTGCATTCATTCCTCAATTGTTAAATTGAGGTTTTGATCGATGCATTCGCCTGTCTTAGGTTTGTAAGATGAAAGAGCTTGCGAAGGTAATAACCTGCACGCAAAGGACGCAGATACTGTTGAAAAGGGGGGCTGAATTCGAGAAAAATCACCCAACGATGTGTTTGTTCCGGCAACCCGATAATCGTACGAGGATGCTGGCAATTGTTGCTTAAGAGATCGAGGGCCTCCATGTGGCAATAGGAAATTTCACCGTGACAAAGTAGCTGCGGTGCAAACGCAACCTCAGTCGATCGTCGTTGATGGATTTTTCTTTCAGCAGCGCTTCGGTTGAACTAAAATTCACTGTCATAAATAAAAACTGTGGTGATATTGAAGGTCACCGTAGGGTTCTCGATCGATGTCGACGGTTGCCAGCGGGTTTTGAGGTACTTGCTCAAAAAGCCGTCCCTTACCTTGGGATGGAGAGCTCAAGTTTCCAGCTTCTGCTATACGGCGCAATAATAGCCACTGCGTCCTACGCATCCGCTTGAACCTCGGAAAGGAATGACTACGGTCGGACTGACTGTGATGACTTAAGTTGTTACAGCTGAGAATGACAAAAACTGTCAGAAGTATACCGACTGAGATGCTTGTACAACAAAATCAATTTTTCTATTGGAGTTTCTTTAATTTTGATATAATTACTCAGTAACGACACATGCTTATGTTTTTTTAATTCTTGGAACGGGAAATAGAAGATTTTATTCGACATTTTGATAGATGATTGCAAGAAACTGAAAAAAATACTTACTAAGTAACTGTTAAACCTTGAGGAATATAGCATTACTGCACGTACAAAAATCACACAGCTTTCGGGGAAATACATCTACCGGTAAGTTTACTCCATGCTAAGGGTTGATGCGGGCGCTCAGACTGAGACCGGTGGTGGGCGTGGCGAGTGTACATACGACCAAGTACTGCTACTGACCATCTGACAGCCATAAAAAGAAAAGAGGAAAGAGAAAAGAGGATACGCTATCTCGCCCAACAGCCCTATACTTTTACAGACCATCCCGGCAGAGTGCGGGATATGTCCGGTTTGGCCAAGTTGAGATTAAGAGGACATACCGTGCGCTTGTCCGCAGGAAGTTACCTCTGAATAAAAATGTCTGTTGCCTACCAAAATCCCTGCAGACGATCCGATTGGTTCGAATATTACCTTTAAAAAGAGGATTTGGGCGAGCTATCGCTTGGATGTAACCGTGTGCCGACGGTTACACGGCATGCTAGGTTTTTCACACAAAATTGAGCAATATGGACACGTGCCTTGGAAGTTAGGCGGATTACCGACGGGGATACTTTTGAAGTGGATGCAGGGGGGTGGGTTGCGCGGTAGCAGCGAAAGTAAAGGCCAAAGATATTCCGGAAAGTAATTAAATAAGTAGCATAATACCAGGGCGGAGAAGAGGCCGTCGCGGAGAAGGAGGAAAGCAGGATCCTTTCCCAGGGGATCCGGCGAAGAGAAACCAAACTGGTCCAACTGAAGTCGAAACAAATATTAATAAGGCAGAAGGGACTAAAAATACGACAGCGGGCTAAACACAGACGAATGTAGATTGTCAAGGGATTTTAAAAGAACAATTAGTTGTTTATAGTAAGAAATTTAAACGTTAGATTCGAGTTCAAAAGACCTCACTACCCCTTCCTTTTCCCATTCATAGAGTAAATGCGATGTAATTTGGTTGGAGGCCAAATTACTTACACTGGTTTGCCAAAGCATGGCGAATGCCGAAAATCCCACATACCATTTGTAACCCATCATTACACTCACGTGAGAGGTAAGAGGGAATGCGGGTGTGTGTGTGTGTGTGGGTTTGTGCAGTGACCAACCTACCAACGCCACGCGCAGACGCGGAATTTGTGCCGGGTCAGCCCAATATACATTCGTCTTGATCGTGTTGTCCGATTGCCACATGAGGGTGTGAGAAGACAGAGTGAGATTAATGTGTTTAAAGTGATCCTGACTATACATAAGTTCATATGAAAGTTACCACTGCCCCTCTACGCTAGTACCGATGCACTGATGTACTGATGAACGCTCACCGATCGCTTACCAAACTCACTCGTCCCGTTCGGACTTGGGGCTCGTTCACGAGCTCCGCCAGCAGCCACCTGGGATTGAGTATGACTGTCTTATAAAGGCTAATGAGTCAGAAATGGCCACTGCAGTCTACCTTGTCTTTGTCGGCTTTGTCAAACTGCGGTATTTCTCGAATTAGATTGGTGAACGCTGGAGGCATCCGCGTCTCTCCCTTCTCAAAGTGGTTCCAGCGCCGTTGCCCTAAACGAAAAACGATTTTCCACGTTGGTTCAGTGTATGCTTCAGTCGAGCTTTGCTGAGTTTAAGTGAGTTACTAGGCGTGGAACGCCTAATACAGAGACTTGCATTACACCAATCGCTGCACGAGATCTCAGCACCAACCAGTCTACAGATTCGAAAAAAGCTGTACATGGGAGTAGGTGAATGGGGTCAATACTGAACTACGCTTCCTATTAAAAATTTCACGTATTTGCCCCTAGTATCGAGCTGCCATGTTCGAAAATATCACGTAGCATTAAAAGTTGGGCTTGGAAGACTGCCAGCTGAGAAAATAACTCGGTTTTCCTTGTGGATGGAAGTCAGGCTACAATGACTCGTCCATGACCTGCGTTGTACCTCCTGTTTCCGTGGAATCCGAGCCAGAGCGAGACAGAGGCTCATTCCACATAGAGCACTACGCCATCACCAGTTGACTTGAGTCGGGCATACTCTTGAGATGAATGAGGAGATCGATAGATAGATAGATAGATAGATAGATAGAGAGAGAGAGAGAGAAAGAGAGAGAGAGAGAGAGAGAGAGAGAGAGAGAGAGAGAGAGAGAGAGAGAGAAAGAGAAAGAGAGAGAGAGAGAGAGAGAGAGAGAGAAAGAGAAAGAGAAAGAGAAAGAGAAAGAGAAAGAGAAAGAGAAAGAGAAAGAGAAAGAGAAAGAGAAAGAGAAAGAGAAAGAGAAAGAGAAAGAGAAAGAGAAAGAGAAAGAGAAAGAGAAAGAGAAAGAGAGAAAGAGAAAGAGAAAGAGAAAGAGAGAGAGAGAGAGAGAGAGAGAGAGAGAGAGAAAGAGAAAGAGAAAGAGAGAGAGAGATAGAGAGAGACAGAGACAGAGAGAGAGAGAGAGAGAGAGAGAAAAAACAAGACACTGACAACTGACCCCACTTTCGAGGATTTCCTGGTCTGTCTCCTGATGCCAAGAGCTCAGAACGACACTGTCCTCATTGTGGCAGAGCAAACTGAGGAGTGATGCGGGAGTTGCGCACGTGCTGTCTGTCAGCGTAAACTCGGCAACTAGTTCACGCAGGAGTACATTGAAACCACCTAGAGGTAATGAACGCATGATTCGTTTTTAAGTCCATGCAGCGTTCCAAATATCCTCCGGACACCGCAAAAGTTACGAACTAGTAGCAAAATTGATAGGCACAACGGATAGCGAACATAATAATCGCGGCTATCGCATGCAAAAAGGAAGGAGTGTTGTCGAGGAAACATGGCGACTAAGTGGATTTTTAGTTGCAAGTAAGAACCCCTAAGTGTACGCATCCATTCCTTCGACGGTTTCTTTTCGAGCGTGACCAAATACTGGAAAGAAAAAGTGGCGCTCACGGATAAAATTACGGAACATACTTATCTCCCGTTGTGCCTTGGGACTCAATTTAGAGCCCTCGCAGGCAATCGCATAGCGACTAGTAACATATGCATATGATGGAGTACCGACAAAGACAATGGATACTGGAATGGCCATTTCTGGCTTATTAACCGTCATTAGCCAGTCATACCCAATCCCAGGTGATGACCACCTGGGATCTAATAGAAAGTTTGACTCAAGGACCAAAGGTCACGTATTCAAATGCCAGGTGGTCCACACTTGGGATTGGGTATGACTGGCCGATGACGACTAATAAGCCACGAAAGGCCATTCCGGTCCTCTTTGTCTTTGTCGGTACTCCATCACTGTGAAAATACCTGAGGATGTTAAGTGGGCACAACTGCAAGTCAACGAACCATATTTTAATCTTTAAAAATTACTTAACAAAATTCCTAGCTTAAAAATGCTCATTTAACTAGCATCAACAGTTCGATCTCGAAAGCGATTATGTCCACTAAATGTCCCATGAAGTATGCACAGAACTGGTGAGTTGCGCACGAAGTATTTTATAGTGAGGCAGACCTGCGCAGCATCTACCGCGCCCATTCTTTCCTCCTCCACCGGACTCCGGCGTCGAGACAAAGCCAGAACGACCGAGCATTACTACTCACAAAATTAAACAGCCCGTCTAAGGGTGCCATAGGCAGCCTGGTGCACGCTTTCACGGGGCGTGAGATTTCCACATATAGGCCACATTAAGGAGCCACTACAGCCTGACTCTCAAACCTGCAAACGCGGTCAACCCTACCCCGTCAGTCGGTAGCCGTTTAAGTCAGGATGTTTAGCGCGTCGTGATAGATTCATGTGCAGCGAGGATGGATTCTCCACTGTCGGCTTCACTCCTTCTCTTCCCTCTACCATGCACCAGTCGAGTGGCTGAGTCTGTCAACCAGCTAGTCCTGGGATTGGACGCAGTGGCTGACGCGGCTTGAAAGCCTACGTCTACGCCTGCCACAACCCCACCCCCCGTCTCGTGTATGGCAACAATCATGGGCTCGGTTGAACTCTGCGTATGCCGTAAGCTATTTTTACCCCCGTTTTGGTCCAGCACTTCTATAGTGCATCCCACCGTGGGGCCAAATCTGGATCGTTAATCAGTGGTGCATAAACAGATGCGTGTTAAAAAGCTAATTGAAAGAAATAAAGCCCGTAGCAGCATCCAGCAAGGTAAGGGGGGTCAAATGACAGCTGCCATCACAATGGGCAGATCAGATGAAGATGTTATGCCGTAATCATCACAAACCGATGCATATCATAGAGAACTGTCAGTTAGAGGCACATCAAGCTGTGGCTTTCTCTGTCCTGCCTTAAGAATGTTACTCAGGCAACGGAAATGGTTGTGTAGTCGATATCGGACATCGGGGAGAAGCCACTGAACCGAGTAATGCAGGTTAAACCCGGGTTAAGCGGTGGTGAGTCATCAAGGTTTATTTATCAGGTTCCATGACTCAATCGCTTCTGTAATCCGAACTAACGACCTCGTGAACAGAGGTTTGCAGTGTGGTGGGGTGGCAAACATTCTGGGGTTCTGTGCACACCCTGAAAGAGGTCGGAGGTGAAGTAATGCATGCAGGAACACAGCTACCCCTTCCGCACGCAAGTCATGCTTGAGGGTAATGGAGGCCTGGTGTTACACGAGAACTCGATAAATCGGCAGATTAAACGCTAATCCGCAAACTGTGACAACGGCCGGTAACTCAGTAACGTGTGCGTTAGTTTTTCGACCGTGGTTTGGGGGGACGTTCTTGTGCCCACCTGAAAACTGGGTTTTTCTATGTGGTTTTTGAACAGTGTTGCTCCGTACTTACAAATAGCAAACTCGTCGATGGATCATATACCTGGCCCTAAGGTGTTTGACCTAAGCCATTAGAGCCTTTCATATAACTTAGGTATTAAAATTTCCCGAATGGTGTATTTTCATCTCTTCGCTTTTGAAATTAGTCTCTTCGCGACGTTTTTTTACTTTTTGTCTCTGCTGTGTCATCGCGTTCGAGTAGCCAAGCTGACTAAAAGACTATAAAATTAAGCTATCAGTTAACTAGAAAGTTATAGGTCTAAAAGGATGAAGCACAAAAGTAAGGATGTGGTGGGGGGGGGCAGGGACGGAGGAGGAGGAGCCTGAAAAGATAGATACGAGTCGAGTGCTTTCAAGCCAATGCGCAGTTTCTTTCACACAAGGAGCAAAGCGCAAGTTAACTAACAGGCATTTCATAATCAGCAATGCTCTTCGGTCGATTATTTTTCCTCCCCCCAAACACTAAGAAAAGACAAGGGAGACTGGAATGACCATTTCTGGCTTAGAAGCCGTCATCAGCCAACCTGTATCCCTAGCCGCTGTGCGGCTGTTGGCGGGGCTCGAGTGAGCCCCAAGGCACAAGGGGACGAGCGTGTCCTGTAACCGATCAGTGAGCGACTATAATGAAGTTCAGTATGCGTAAACGTTCACTGAAGGACTTCCATCCAAGTTGCAATAGATGTATGATCTGAGAGGCAAAAGGAACCACAACAGGTAGAAAACTTAACAAATTCTATTGCATGACTTTGGGGGCTTTTAATAAATTGGAGGCAACATCCCTGGGACCCGTTCTGCAACAATCTCTGTGAATTCTACCGATTCTGGAGTTTTCTCTTGGCGTATGATGGTGATTTAATTGAGGCAAAAACGCCAAGAGTGCGGTTGTTGTTGTTTCTTCTTTCGGCCTTTGTAGTGGCAACTGAACCTACACAATCCATACTCTAAGAGCTTTCCTTCAAACTTAAACAACAGATTCTACGTCAACAGAAGACTGGACGAGCCCTACCGCTAACTGGTAAATAAAGAGTATGTAGAGGCGTAAAGGATGGGAAAACGGCCTCTTCAAAAGTTAAAAAGTAAATAACCCACCGCAATAACAAACATACGGGAAGACTCGGTATAGGAAATAGTAACCCTTGGAGAAATCTCAAGAAAATCGGTGCAACAGTGTCCAAGTCCTTCTCCGTAAACTCTTCTCAACTATAGTCCCTGTCACCGCCTCCGCTTAGGCTTCATACCGTACAGCTGCGAGACCAAGCACAAATGTTTACTTCCATCCTGTAATCCCAAGTGATAGGAGCACAGCATTCCGCCTCACTGAACACTTTTAATCTCAACCCACAGTATGTGGAGCCCGTTAGCGCAGTACTGAGAACGTTGCCTCGGCTCTATACTTTTGGCCCAACCCAAAGTCCTGCAATCATCTTAGGTAAGAGAACGTCACTCGCATCTCAATGAACACGGCCCCTTTCAGCCGACATGATGACTGACTGTTAGTGCAATAACCAGAGTGATTCTCGATGATCGACTGACTCGCGGTGCTAATCTCGACTGGGCAGTCCGGGCTTGTATTAGTACTGGCGACTGACGATAGGTAGGCCATAAGAGGCCGCTCCAGTTTCTCGGTCTTTTGCCAGGTCTTGCAGCAGCCCCACAACCTGTCCAGCGTAATTTTACCGGATACAACATTTACGAGGGTATAGGAAAATGAGTAGCTGCACTTTTGATATACTTATTCGGATAAATTAGGAATAAGAAAATTTAGACACTACAGGAAGGTCAGAAAGACCACACAACCGATGGGCAATCATACCAAACATCTATTGGTATGGGAAACCTTTAAAACAAATTCAGGTGCACTGTAACAACCTGGAATACAAAGGAAGTTTAGCCTGATGTTTCAGCTACCAAATCGCGCGGAATGGCCATCAGTAAGCCTTCATAATTCAGTACCTATGATTACATCCAATGGAAGACCCAGACAAATGCGAATCAATGGGAAGGCGTTTTGCGACATTAATTAAGTCGAGCGCACTTTTTGCGAGGAAAAGTTTTAGAATCGCACACCGGCAAAAAGTTGTCGCATGCAGTCAGCAGACTTCGATATGAGTTCGGACGTTCATAAAAATAAAATCACGGTCCTGGTACTTGGTCCAACTTCTTAATTACTCAAGGATACACAGCTCTTTAAATACCCTTCCAAGATATGTGAAAAGATAGGAGTTTTAAAGACACTGTTTGTCATCCTTTCAACATACCGACTGAACTCACATGCAAAGGATGTCGGTGGCAGAAGGGATAGACAGCGATAAAGGCGCAGACGAACAAGGGCGGCGGCCGGCGCCAGATGACTGCCGAAACTTCGCACAATGTCAGGTAAGTGGCTGAGGAGGTTCAGAGCACACTCTAAGGTCGGGAGAAGACGACGGGTAACATTCTCTGCGCTCATTGCGGGAGCACAGTATTCCAGAAAGGCCTGGATGGAACAGAGAGCGCCCGCTCGAGCCTCGAGGGTCACCTAGGAGAAGTGAGTGTCTAATAAGTGTATAATAGGAGAATGTGCAGGAGGTTCGGGATTCCCAAGTGTGCCCAAAGCACCGTCTCTGAAAACCAATTGATTGTAAGAGAGGCATTTCGACCTACAGGATAGTAGCTGCATTATCACGATGATTCTAACTCATGCCTGTGTTAATTATACGGTGGCAGACTGATAAAATTTGTCTACGAATACCGGGGCTGCCGTCTGTGTAATCAATCCTGAACTTTGGCTACTCTGCAGCTGTCCGCGCAGCGCCGCGTATTCAGGCAAGATGTCAGTAAGGCGATTAAGCTGTCATTAGAATATTATAACTTCTCAGCTCACGAACAGCTTAGCAACATCACATTGTAATTATCTGAACTATAGCCTGATCTTAAAGCAAGTCCGGAGGCCAAAAGTTCATCGGTTCCTCCTTTTGAATTGGTTGCTAGGATAAGAATTTTTCCTGGGGACGAGCACTCCAGCAACTTCTACAGATACAACTGATGGGGTGTGGACCTCAAGATGAAGTGTAATCCCTACCAAAGTGGTACGTGTTCGATATAGTGGAAAGGTACGAACTGCGTAGATGAAACAATCGATAAAAAGACCTGAACAGCTCGCGGTGGATAACTGGTCTACATTATTATCCTATTATTATCGGTGCCTAATCTCTTCTAAAACTCGACAGATTTTGGAAGAAAATTACAATTAGTAATAGAAGCCTTAAACAAATTAAGTCTAACTCCGCATAAGTGACCAACCCTCCAGAAAAATGCCAGCCACAAGTACTTGGCCTATTACTGAAGAATTGCCTGCGGCAATGGAGGTCAGCAAAGTCGCCGCATAACTGCAGGGTTGCATAAATAAAAGCATAAAGTGACAAAGATACGAGATGAAAGGCAAGGATGAAGAGGCGGCATAAAAAGAGGACGGGGAAGAGGAAGAACGAGCGGAGACGGGCAGGACGAAGCTGAGAGAGGGAGGAAGGGAACGTGGCGGAGGGGGGTACACAGACGGCAAGGCGCGGCATCTTACCTGCCACGTAAAGGCGTCTCCGCGCTGCTTTTCCGCCTCCAGCTCGCGAGCACTACGTGGAAAAGCATTACGCCAGAGGAGGATCATTCGCGGCAAGTGCTGTCGCACCGAAGTCGGGCCGAGCACCATATAGGCACCTATTAACAGCCAACCAGCTTGCGTGCGAGCCGATGTCAGGCGGCTGTTCTGATTGGCGGCACGAAGAAGGTCCTCACCCAGAAGGAAAATCTGTAATGCGCAAAACAACAGAAATCTAAGGGAACAGCTTAGGTCGCAGATATAACTACCGTACACTGCAATATGGCCTGAAGAGGAAGGCAGCTGTCAGACGAGCTAGACTAGTAATGAGGCAGTAGTAAACAGTCAGTTATTTATGGTAGCTTTCGAGCCACTAGATTCATGCATCAGGCTAAACTGCGATACTGTTTGGTTATCAGTATGTAGCCAATAATTATTAAGAAAAAAATAGATGGAAACTGCGAGCAGACAACACTGTCAATGAGGATGCACGACAGTTCCAACACAAGTGCGATCAAGCGACTTGTACCAGCGTCCTTCAGGCGTAAAAAGAGGAGGTAAACGTGACTTACAGCCTTGGCCTTGGCCCTGGGTATACCGAGACCACCAAGACGCACACCCGCAACGAGACCCGCCAGAGCGAAGCTGTATCCCAACAGCGCCTCTGGGCAAGTGGACTGACTCTGGAGGCCGTTAATACAGCGATCCATAAGTAGCACTCGTTGGCTGGGCAACGCGATAGCCAACTGGCGGATGGTCGCGGCGGCGGCTGCTCGCACGGTTAATGAGGCATGTGGCAGACAGACCTCAAAAATTACGCTCGGCAGATTGACAGAAGCGGAGAGGAGAGGCGCTTTTGTAGCAAAAAGGAGGACAGAGGAAGAAATCATCATATATGCGATAAAGAGGACAGAAAAACGGAAAAATAAGCGAAGATGGACGCATGAGTGAGGCGAGGATAACGTTAAAGGGAAGATGAGGAGAAGGATGAGGATAAGGAGGAGGAGGAGAATGAAGAGGAGGAGAAGGAGGATAAGGAGGAGAAGGAGGAGGAGAAGGAGGAGGAGAAGGAGAAGGAGGAGGAGGAGAAGGAGGAGGAGGAGGAGGAGGAGGAGGAGGAGGAGAAGGAGGGAGGAGAAGGAGGAGGAGAAGGAGGAGGAGAAGGAGGAGGAGAAGGAGGAGGAGAAGGAGGAGGAGGAGAAGGAGGAGGAGAGGAAGGAGGAGGAGAAGGAGGAGGAGAAGGAGGAGGAGAAGGAGGAGGAGGAGAAAGAGGAGGAGAAGGAGGAGGAGAAGGAGGAGGAGGAGGAGAAGGAGGAGGAGGAGAGAGAAGGAGAGGAAGGAGAAGGAGGAGGAGATGGAGGAGGAGGAGAAGGAGGAGGAGGAGGAGAAGGAGGAGGAGGAGGAGGAGGAGGAGGAGGAGGAGGAGGAGGAGGAGGAGGAGGAGAAGGAGGAGGAGAAGGAGGAGGAGGAGGAGGAGGAGAAGGAGGAGGAGGAGAAGGAGGAGAGGAGGAGAAGGAGGAGGAGGAGGAGGAGGAGGAGGAGGAGGAGGAGAAGGAGGAGGAGGAGGAGGAGGAGGAGGATGGAGGAGGAGGAGGAGGAGGAGGAGGAGGAGGAGGAGGAGGAGGAGGAGGAGGAGGAGGAGGAGGAGGAGAAGGAGGAGGAAAAGTAGGAAGATGGGCTGAAACGAATATGATGCACAACTACATGGCCAGTACTTCGACCTGGAGTCACGATGGCTAGGGGAACACCATCTTAAGGGCTTGAGCCGGGCAGCTCACGCGGTAAGAAGGGGTGGTTCAATGACTCGCTGGACGAGGTTTAAACCCTGCATGCTTCAAAATGCAAGGATAGGGTGTTAGAGGCTGTTGATGGCAAATAAGAAAAAAGAGGGCCGTTTCATTTCCGTCTGTGTGACTAGGACTTTGGAAAAATATAAGGAAGCATATGGATGCAGAGACGGTCAGATGAGGAAGAGTACGGAAAACGCATTGAAAGAGAAGTTGCAAGGGTGAAGAAGCATGAGGTAGATTGACCATGGGGGGGAGAAGGGTAATTGAGATTTTTTATACGCGTGAGTGTGCACTCACCAATGGCCGAGTCGAGCCATCCAATCAGCTGAGTGAGCTGGTCCAGAGCACACACCAAGTAATGTGGGTCATCACTGCTGGTCGTCGCCCGTGCGGGAGTTGCTAATTCGGCAGCTGCCGTCGTAGTAGTCGACGGTAGTTCGAAGGAGGTAGCCTCAGTCTCGGCAATGACATGCGAACTGCCAACGGAGCGCAGACCTGGCGCGAAGACAGGACCACCGTGCCGACGCAGGGAGATTAGGTGCACAAGGTGATGCGCGGCTGCGATCTGAGCAGCCTCTGACAAATTTCGTCGGAGAATGGTGGAGAGGATATAGCTGACACAGAAGCGAGCGCACTCAGCCTCCGCAGGTCTCTGTGTTGTTCGTGGATTGCAGAGCAAACTTAGGCAATGGGAGATTACAACGAGGCTGTTATCTACCAACCAGTCGGAGCCCATATTGGTGAAGAACTCCACGTAGGCCTGGGTGAGAGTGTACATGAAAATGAATGTTGTGCAAAATAAGGATAAGACGAAGGCTGGTGACAAAAACGTCAACCGATTTTTTCAACGTCACAAAATGGCGCAGAGAACGCATGCGTACTGCTGCTATTACCATTACTTCAATTCATTACTAATGCCTAACCACCATTCTACCAACTTTCGTGGGATTTGAGGATTTTGTATGCTTTGAGTTGGGGTGGGGCTGGCTCCCGATGGCAAATAAGTCAAAAATGACCATTCTGGTCTCTGTCATCCCTATCAGTAATGCGTCTGTACTATTGTAGCCCGTTGCTATGCGACCGCTTGCTTGGGCTCTAGACCAGAACTGCACAGCAAAACAGAATGTACGTACGATAAACGTCGCACATGCGACAAAGTTTCGAAAAAGCAAAATTCCCGACGTTCAGTATGAAAGTACAACGGCTGGCCTATCTTATGAAATGTTAACGGAATTTCTGAAATGTATTTCAAGCCGAAAGGAGTACTTAGGTGGATTTACAAGCCTGATTATCCTGCAGCATAATTATAAGATATTTCAGTCATGCCAGTATGTCGGCTTTTGAATGAGCTTCTTTCTGGCCGCCAGCAACAACTATATTCGGAAAAATGACTACTTACAGCAGATTGTCTTTCCTATGGAAAAACTTTCAGGGACGCAGCGTGATCTGATTTTCCGTAACAGGGATTTTCTTGGCAAATCCATGAGATTTCATGAATTAGCCAATCTGCTGTACGTAGTAAGCATTTTTTCCATTGAATTTCGATCTTTTTAAATATATTTTGCTGAAAAAACGCATAAATTTATGATGTCTTGTACTGGTTTGGTTGAATATTACGTTTTATTCCATTTTACGCTTGAGAAAATGGTATTTTCTTTTTTTTATAAAACTTTTCAATTGCCAAATAATTTAAAACCCGGCCTGCGACGTTACACTTGCATTTCATGTTTGCAAACCGCAAGCTGTATGCTTGCCATGCAAGGAAAATTATGCATTTCTATACATTACTAAGACATAATATAGGGCGCATACAATTTTGCAATGGATGCGGATCATGTTGCGTTAATTTTACATGCGATGTAGTATAAATGGCTCTTTCTCGATCATATAACAATTCCTAATTAAAATCTTTTTCTTACCCGAAATGTGCCCTTTCTTAAAATATAAAGTACAAAGAAAACAAAGAAGTGCAAAAAATAGTATTTTGGGTACGTTGTCTATGATATTCGAAGTTATAATGGCATCGAAAATGAATTATGAAAAATGCATACTACTTAAGCAGCTAGGTTTACTGTGAGTGTAGAGTTTGCAGGTGGCTTGAACGAAACCCATTCACAAGCAGTCATTCGGGCATGACCGAAATATCTTGGGACTATACCACAGGAGAATCAGGCTTCTAGCACCATTTAAGTAATCCCTTCTAACGGAAACTCATTTCAGAAATTTGATTAACATTTTATGAGATAGACCAGCTACTGGATCATTAAATCGTCGTAAGAGGGCTTAGCGACAGCAGACAAAGTGAACAAATCCTACTGGGATGACAATGAGAATGCCAAGCTGCTACTGTACATATTTCGTTAGCTGAAACATACGAAGCGATATTTGGTTAGAGATGGGGAAGGAGGATCTGATTTTTCCGGTATCTATCATTGAAGACAGCACGGCAACAGGAAAAACGGTTTAAGGGAACAAACTGACAACGAATATGGTCTCGTGTTCCTGCGAACTATGCGGTGGTCTGGGTGGTAACCGCCAATTATAGGCCCCGTTCTGTCGCCTTCGGCATGGGCGAACCGGTTCGACGGGCGAGGGAGACTAAGCACGACTGGGGATCAATTGGGGTTGGATTTCTTCGCTTTTATCACCCAGTGAGCTGTTGAACCAGAAGCCCAATGGTTTCACACAATTAATTCCTTCCCCTGGTTCTCGAAAGCTGTCTGATCTCTTCAACAGAAAACAGTCCTGGCATGCGTATCTGCTAATCTTCCCATGAACGCAGCATTGTGTTAAATTTCCAAATTTCAAACAAACATAAAACGGAAAACGCAGAAACAGAGGATCGACAGCAAACAACTGGTGGACCGAGTGATTTCAATGTCACTGGCTTACCTCTCATACTCAAGTCTATGGAACACCAGACAGAAAACACGTTAATTAAAAGCAGATATAGTCGTCAGGAACAAAATACTGCGTAGGTCTTAGGATTTGCATCAGGCTTGTTGTCTCCAAACGAAGTCGAGCTAAGGTAAATAACCTAAGATACATGCAGTTAGTTAGCACTGTTGGGTCCGAAAACATGTGTCCTGTGAGAGAAGCAAGGCGTGTTTGGACACCGACATCCAATGGGTATTGCAAACACCCCCAAGCAGATAATAAAAAAGACCACAGACCCAGGGACGAAATGAGCACACCTCCATACCTATCGGCAGTTACAGTTTGCAATAAGAGTATGAAAACAGCGTCGCTCATTAAGAGAAACATGCAACACCAACGAAGGTCCGGCTATTCAGAAATGATGAAATAAGTGAGCTGATGACCTCTAATCTGCTTTGGTCTACGTAGTAACCGAAACAGTTGTCAGGGGTTAAGAATTGAAGTCTAATTGATCGACTGGTATGTGTTTGTTACACCACCACACCCCACATGGACTGCGAAAAACTGACTTCAAAGCAAAAATCGGCTACAAGGAGAGGAATACTTGGACGCCTTCCCTGTACTACTACGCGTGTGGGCACAATCGTTCCTTTCAGCAGAGCCATTCACTCTGGAAAAGTAGGCAGGCACAACGGAGCGATTGTAACCAGCAGTAGGGAGATGATTGATTCTCGGCATCATACAGAAGCGCGCAAGTAAGACAGACAGGCCCGACTGAAGCGCTCTGCCGCGTGCAGTGAGTGAAGGCTGACAGGTCAAGCAGGCAACAAACAGACGCATGTCTAGGGATCGATATGGGTCGGCCGGGGCGTAAGAACGGGACATAGCTCAAAAGGTGATGGTAAAATGTTTGCGTTAAAGGATCAGAAACCGTTATCGAAAGCAGTTTTCGAAACTGTGATTATATGGAATTTGGTGCTTCGGTGATACAACGCGGGGGAGGGGCGAAAAAGCTGTCTCCTTAAAGTGAAATGCCTTCCACGCCAAACCGGTTTAAAAAGAGGTGGCGAGGTCATTGAAGCGCAGGTGGTCCGTATTTGTAGCAGGGAGAAAACGACTAGCCGGGAAACTGCAAACACTTGAGGAACTACGCGAACGCCAAACCTCCTCGCTGCCGGTAAGCGAAGAAACCTCGTTCCGGGCATAAACATCAGGTTGCTAATTTGCTAGGCCCATGAGGGTCTCATGCGAGTCTATTTTGTGTCACCCCTTAAACCCTTTTGACAGACACTCCAGAAGAAACTATATCCTGAGGCAACATATGTAGTTATCCCTTCAGCAAACAACGGGTTTAGCTGAAGTTGAAAATATCAGAATTGTGCCAGAAATATTGCAAGCGGCACGGATTGTTCATTTGGTCAACCGAATGGACGACTGTCTGAGAACGAAAATTGCGGGCTAGCAAAGGGTGGGAAATGCAACATGAGTGATAACTGCACTCAAGCCACGATGAATGGAATAATTAATGAATTTTTTTAGCTATTCAGTTTAGAGAAACTCCGTTGTGTGGCGTATGCGTTCCAATCCCTTTCCAGGAAGGGTAAGCAAAGCTTCCTTGAGTCCATAAAATATGACGCTGGTGTTTTCCCTCCAGCGATGCGCTGGTGATCTACATGTACTGTTGGGTGGCGTATTCCAGTGGAAAGTTAATCGAAAAACGTAAATGTGCCTTCGGTTAGCAATAATTACTCAGCTGAGTAAGTAAAAACCCATTATGATGCAGCATATTCCTAAGATATTTCAGTTACAAGCGCCAAGATGCCAGCTTTCGAAGGCACGTCTTTCCGGCGTTCGTAAAACTAAAACTTAAATCGGTTTTTCCACTGATTGCAGTGTCCTTATAAGTGGAAACATTTTATAGAAAACACACAAAAATATCTCTTCTTGTAAGCATCTTGTAGGAAAGTACGTCCTCGAAATATCCACTCGAAAGAGGACCTTCCAGTTTCAAAAAGCGGTTTTTCATTCCAAAAATATACCCGAACCCAACCTTTCCTTGCACAGGTATTTGCAATTTCCAAACCACGATTTGTACATGTTCCATTTACAGTAGATTCGCTACCTCCTGAACTGTCGACCAAAATTTTGAAATGTTCATTCGATTTGAAAGAAATACGTAAGTAACGTGGTAATATCATTCAGCCTAAAAATACTAGCCGCTTTGCGGCTGCTGGCGGGGTTCGAGAGTGAGCCCCAAAGAAGGACGGGATAAGTGAGTTCCGTTAATGATCGGTGAGCGTGCATCAATGAATGCCGTCAATATTCCCGATCTAAACCGGTAGGACATCGAGCCCGTGGCTCAATGATTAGAGCGTTGGATTTCTGATAAACAGGTCGCGAGTTCGAGCCTCGGGCGGTGAACCACCTGGAATTGAGTATGACTGGTTTATTACGGCTAATGAGCCAGAAATGGCCGTTCCAGTCTCCCTTGTCTTTGCCGGCATTGTTAATCTTGATTAGACACTTTTATAATTAATGCCCTTCACATACTCAGGTAGCAAGCATTAATCACCCAAGATCGAGTGCTCAGGAAACACTGTGACGGTATGCAAGAATGCTATGAATTGCTGATCTGGTATCCTCACTAAGCGATCGTCTACTTAAATCTTGCGAAAAACGGCGCAAACGAGTTCATTCTACAGATGCCACTCTCGCCAGTTGGACTCCGAAACCGTGTGAAAGCCACAAACTTACTTTAACCAAGCGTTTTAAACACAGGCTCAGATTCCACAGAAAAGAGAGCTACCAAGAAGGTAAAGTGGCGGTTATCCAAAAAAGGACCGAATTAGCTTCTCATTTGATAGCACGACTTCCAATGTGTCGTCGTCATAGTTCCGGGCTTGTCCGATCGATTCTAGTGATGAAAGCGCGGAGCTGCAATGAGCAGTCGTGGTTCAGTATTTACCTCAGTCATCCCTCTCCCATGTACAGCTTGTCCAAGCCTACAGGATGGCTGGAGCTGAGATCGTGCGCAATGATGGATGTAACGTAAGTCTCTGTGACAAGCGTGCCACATATAGAGACTTTCATGGACTCGGCAAAGTTCAAATGACGCACACCATGAAGCAACGTGGAGCCCGTTTTGGGTCTAGCGCAGCAGCGGTGTGGTTTCTTCGGGGAGGGGGTGCAGATGAGTCTTAAAACAGCACAATACGATACTTCCCTTGTCGGACTCCATAGGGATACAATTACTACGGGTGAGCGATAGTGGTAACTTACACAAGAATTTAATTATAGAGGGGTGCTCGATAAAAACGACTAGTAGTAGGAAGTGAGTATGTTTGGATGAGGAACGCGAAAACAGGGAATTTGTGCGATGGTAGTAACCGTACCCGAATTAATCCATGGTCGGCTTGATTCGGGTTTCCCGGTGGTAAAGGAAGGCAAGAGTTTAAATCGATCAACCTTGGCCTAATTTCGTAGCTACATTCAAACTGTCGGATTTTAAAACCAGCAAACGATATTAAAAGTCGTGGATTAAGATGTCACCAACTGATGGGCTAACCCGATTAAGCCCCAGACAGAGAGTTGGGCTGCGGTCGCCCCTGCCTACTGTGGCCTGGATCATATGGGTTACTTAATTGAGATCAGGGATGTAGGAAGCCTGATTCGTGTGTGCACAGGAAGCAATTGATACATGTGGACGCAGGTCGCAAGCTATGTCAGCCACTTTGCCTAAACCCTGCTCCAGTCGGCCTGACTGTCAAGCAACTCAAACATGGTGAGATTAGGGAGTCTGCCCAATGATACGCCCGATCCAGTAGTAATCAACTACTACGCGCTCGATAGTCGTCGTCGCTTTAGACGGAAGTAATCCATCAGTCCTGTCTCACACAAGTGGACACACCGAAGGCGTTCGAGGGGCTGCAGTAGATTGATAAGCAAATCTTGGGGTTAGCACGCCTTGTGATTGCATTTTCTGGACAGCTAACGTTGCTAGGGCCCATTTTTGTCGGATTTTCGGGCTTAGCAAGCAAGTAAAGAGGCTTCTCCAGTAATCGTAAAACCTCGAACATCGAGCCAGCCGTTTCGCGCTCATTGCGAAACAAGGACAAGGGCACGTGATTTTCTTTGTGATTACCGGAGTTCTACTGAACAGAAAACCCGCCGATGTCTGAACCTTTTTTTATTTGAAGGTTGCTGCTTCCGTGCCGGTAAACGGCGACAAAACAAGGGCGATAGCTGGCAAAGCCGCCGCAGTCAGAAATCGGAATAACCACTTTGAGTAATCACTCAAGTGAAGTGACAACCACAGTGAGAGTAGGGCAAGACATTGGATCAGAAATTAATTTAAAATACTCACGTAGGAAATGCCGACTCGGACCTCCCTGCTGATCGCGTTTGTAACTTTGAGCATCCCAGGTGCACTGGCTCCTTTGTGAAAGCGGCCTAGTCCACGAACGAAGCCCGAATGCAGTATGTTTAGTGCATCCTCGAGAGATATCAGTTTGTTGCGACTGCCATTGCCTAGGGTCCACGTATAGGTAGGGTGTGAAACAGATTTGTATGAAAGACAAAGACAAGAGAGCATTTGGCACCTACTAGAGTAGGTGCTTCATCATGGTCCTTAAGTCTGTGCCTCGAGGATGTATTTTAGGTCCCAGCTAACAGTAGGCCAGTGACAATGTTTCTTCAAAAAGCTCCGTAATGGCTCCGAAAAGGGAAAGTTTACACAGTGAAGTTCTTACTTTTCCCAAAGAACACATGTGACTTTGCAATTAAGGATGAGTTCACAAAACGAAAAAAAGTTTAAACAAAGATGCGCTGAAAAAATCGGGTAAATAATTCGTTTGTGAGACTTCGCTAATTCTCTTGTTTTCATCCAGCAGACTCTTGGACATCCAAACCAGTGACCTCAATTTAGTCGAAAAGGAAGAGGACGAGGAGGGGAAAAAAGAGGAGACGAAGGAGGGAGCATAAGAAAGTGGGAGAAGAACAAGAAGAGGCAGAAGATAATGGTGACAATGAAGGAAATAAGCAATGGCAAAATGAGAATGATGATGAGGATGATGGTGGTGGTAGTAGTAGTCGTAGTAGTAGTAGTAGTAGTAGTAGTAGTAGTAGTAGTAGTAGTAGTAGTAGTAGTAGTAGTTGTAGTAGTTGTAGTAGTAGTAGAAATGATAGTAGTAGAAATGATAGTAGTAGTAGTAGTAGTAGTAGTAGTAGTAGTAGTAGTAGTAGTAGTAGTAGTAGTAGTAGTAGTAGTAGTAGTAGTAGTAGTAGTAGTAGTAGTAGTAGTAGTAGTAGTAGTAGTAGTAGTAGTAGTAGTAGTAGTAGTAGTAGTAGTAGTAGTAGTAGTAGTGCTTGTGCGAGAGCGAGAATGGAATAACAAGTGGGTTAAAAGAAAAATAAAAATAAAGAGGTAACGAATAAATAATTATTAAAATAGGATAAGGTGATACACTATATTGACAGCACGCTTGATGGGCTTCGGCTCAAATATTCCCAATAACTTTTATTCGGTGCCTATAAACGTTAATGCAGACTGATTTACTTCATATAACGTTTGATTTCTGAGGGAACCAAAAATCAACAACATAGACGATTTCGGATCAGTTGTCCCTACAGTCAGCCATTCGCTGGTTTAACTCTGAGAATGAATTCACAGAGGGTTTAAATGGGTGCCGGAAGGATAAAGACAAGGTTTTCCTTACCTGATGCCGCATACGGACCAGAAACCGAAGGAGCACTACCGGCACCAGTCCCACTGCCAACATTCGCCGTAGCGGAGGCGGTCCCATTCAGGCCCGTGGACTCGATGGCCACACTTGAGGCCAAAACATGACCCAGGAGTTTGGCAATTTCGAGTCGGATAGGATAGGTAGAGCCCTCCAATCCCCTGAGACACATGCTGACAGTGGCGTCCAAATCGGCCGAGTAGAGATTGTTGTTATAAAGAGCCAGGCTGTAATGACACTAAAAGCCGAAAACATCAAGTTTAGAGTAGACTGGTTACCGATAACAGTGAGAAATAGTGAGACGTAAGCCATGGAAGCTATGTCAGTGTCACGCAGATGCCGGTTCGTTCTTTTCAGTTCAACTGGTGAGTCTTCGGTGTATAGAGAGGGGAAAGATCCCACGTCTTAACGTCCAGCTTACCGGGCCCGAAACATGGCTCACGATCTCGTGGTATTTAGCTAACGCTAAAAACTCTGCACCTTGATTCTTACCTGTTCAGCTTGACCGAGGGAAGTGGAGTTGTTCGAAGTCTGATGCATTTCAACAGAGGGAATTTGCTTTCATTTTAAAAGCATTGTCATGGCTTGTGATAAACCAGTCATTGATGATGTTTTACGCTATGTTGTCAACGCTAAAATTCCCTGCGAGTTTAACATGAAGGCGCTTAGAGGTACGAAATGATTGCTGTCTGATTTGGGATGCCAAGGTAATAAGGTGTCCTCGAAGTGATGAAGTCTGGTTACATACACTGCAGTATAGCGTCTCTCATATGCACGTACGATTAATAAAGGGTCGGTACTAAAAGTTTCCAACTTTGGTACCCGTTAGCCTGACAGAGTTCACTGTTGTTGTAACCATAGCGCAACGGCTTCAGCAACAATGACCGCTGGCGTTCAGTCAGCAGTAATATGCGCGCAAGAGCGAAGATTGCCGGTGAACTCTAAGGAGGACACTCCGGGCCATCGATAATCCCTCGGGGTTTTTTTTAGCGACTATGCAGCAACCACAGCTCTCCTGCCTTCAAAAACAAAGGCGGGCAAAGCCTCTTTAGTACGTACGTACGTACGTTCTGCCTGCGTACGCTCTCTAATCGTGTTAAGTTTCAACCCAAACGATGATCTACGTTAACATTCTATGTTACTGGAAAATAATTGCGCTGTAATTTCAGCCCTGCACCGCCCGCAATATCAATCAACAAGCTACAGTCACTGATCGACCTAGTGAAATGTTAACCGAAATTCTGAAACGCGTTTTCGATTAAGAAGGATTACTTAGATGGGGCTGTAATATTGATCAACGTGTAGAATAATCTGGTGGTATTTCGGACATCCCAGGATGTTGGCTTTAAATGCAGTCTTTTCGGTCACCTACAAACACCACACTCGGAAAAAAAGGCCTGCGTAAGTACTATGCATTTTTTATTTATGTTATAGTTAAGTTTATAAAAAGTACGCAAAAATAGTTTTTTGTGTACTCATTTGGTAGAAATATACTTCAAATATTCTACTCAAAGGAAGCGCATACACACGCCCTAAATTTTTCCAACTCCCGGATAATTTTGAGCGGCATGCATTTGGGTTTAGGATTTTTCGTCTAAGGCATACATTCCTCTATGCCATTAAAAAGATGCCACATGGAGCCCATAAAACATACCAATGGATGTGAGCTACGTGGTATACTTCATGAGGTTTATTAATAAACGGACAGATATGCTGCTTTTAGTAAGGAGCTCTTTTAAAACCGACCGATACCTTTTCGTTGAGTAGAATATTTAAAGGAGACGCGATGGACTATCAAATAAATACAAGGATATTTTGGAGCGAATCTTCTATAAATCATAAATCTATAAATCAAGTTATAAGGGCATAGAAAATCAGTAGCAAAATAGTCGTACTGCTTAAGTAGTAATTTCTTTAACAGATGTGGTTTGTGCAGGTGGCCGAAAAGAAGTGCATTCACAAGCCAAACTCCTGACGTGTCTGGCGGGATTTTTCCGCATGATGATCAATGTTATATACCCACTTAATAAAGGAAAACGTTTTTCAGCATTTTCGTCAACACCTCATGAGATCGGCCACTGGCTGCATGCGTGTTAAATTAACTGTTTGTCGTACGGTTGCAGCCTGCATTTGAGACTCAAATGGGTATTCGGTTAGCGTGTTATTATGGCAGTCACTAAACGGCACTATTCCATTTTGCATTTGAGTGGTCAATAAACGGGTGGTTTAGGCCACCTTAATCTTACGAGTATACTAAAACGTATTAACGGTCAGCTACGAGTAGTGCAACTCTCCGGCCCTGCTAGAGTTCCTAGGATAGGTCTAGTTTTGACGGTCATTTCCTCACATTTTTTCCCGCAGATTACGCACATCAAGACCACTGTTTTGATTTATAGCACTAAAGATCGAGCAGCGTGCTGAGGCTCGAAAAGACGTACGTTCTACGTTATCTTAGAAAACGAATAACGAATATGGTTGTCCGGAAGTATGCACAGAAATCGGACGCTCACTGTCAGTAAATGGCCCCCTAAGTAGAAAGAGACACTGCGTCAAGTAGGAACCTCCACATGGCGCTTTAAGTAGTTGCAAATCCAGACATATACCCTTCAACTACAAATGGCATAAATCAGCCTCAAGAGTTTTCTACTGGATTATAAAAACCTACTGACATTTCCGCAGTGGTCGAGAAATTTGATTTTAGAGCACCAGAGAAGCTGTCCTGTACATCTGGGCAATAGATGCAGGCAAAGATGAGTCCGTGACACCGATTCCAGCTTCGGAAGACCATTGAGACATAAGTTCATTGTTGCTGGAATGTCAGTAAGCTTTAAGAAGCCTAATCAGCACAAACAACAGATCGCAAATAAGCCTAGTAAGCGCTAGCGAAGGAATACTTGTCTAGTGTTCTTGGATTTCGGTCACCATTTTCCTCGTCGAGTTACATTTGGCGTATTTCTCCCCCTTTAACTATACATACTAACATTTTGCTTATCCTTTCTACTCGACAACGCCATCTATAGGTAACATTGGCGAATTGTTGAATGGTTTATATTGTCGCAAATAACTGTGCATGTAGCCTCTTGATATAGGTGCCTGTAACCTGCAGCGTTTTTCAATTTTTTGAGACGTTTACAAGCTGTCTGGCGTCGACCAAATGAGTGGCTATCCTTTCGTGCATATCGCACGATGTACTTAATATTTACTCGGAGTCAAGAGTATTGGATAAAGTCGTAAGAGAATATTATGTCACGCCTGGATACGGAAATATAATTGACTTTTCAGAAAACAATTTGACGGCTTAGCATTTGAGTAAATGCTCAGTGATCGCAGAGTTTGCCTCGGTGAATGGAAGGTGATTTTGCGCCATAGCACTAGTCCATCACGACTTCTAACAGACTTTCCAAGTTGAACCGCCATGGCCCACTTTCGTCCGGCCATGGACGCTATTCTACTTTACTGCAGGAGTGTGGCTATTATACTTTCATAGATGAAAGTTGATTCATTGTTTATAAAAGCTGACGGATTATACCCTAAAGCGAAAAATATCCGCATTTTCATGGAGAGCACATTCTGCTAATTGCCCAACCTGACAACAAAGAAAGAGGTGTTGCAAAACACATGCAACAATAATACCAGGGTCAAGCTGGACGGCACGTCAACTGCTTCATAAAATTTAGAGAAACCGTATGATGGTAAAGTGAAATAGCTACCCTGAAAGTCAATAAATAAGTTTTCCTATCAGAACTGTTTATTGGTTCGGTTGGTGAGTCAAAGCGCAAGAAGATAACCTCCAAAAACACCAGGGGTGGTTGTAATGGGTACGCGTGTACTCAAATTTCCAAAAAAAAACACCAGTGGCTGAATATGGTGTTACGACCAGTCCTATGGCTTCGGCGGGAAGAAAAGCGTTATTCGGGTTATTCGGGCAAATAGAATGCGAGCTATGGTACTCCGCAAAAGAAATATCCTTGGTGCCAGATGCTGGCATGTCCTGACTTTGCTCGTCCCTGATACCCAAAGGCTGAGGGCACGCAGTGATTATCAATACACCGTCGATGTCTACTGCCTGTTTTCAGTCCGAAGTACCTAATCGCATTCTAGGAATATCAAGATCCAATGAAACTAACTTTCCATCTAAACTCCTTTACCACAGCGGCCCCTGTAGCGTCTTTGGTAAATACGATTCGACGCTCGCCCTTTCTTAATAGAGGAGATATTTATTGGTATCCGGTCAATAATATTGTGATGATGATTTGATGGGCCCATTTTTCGAAATGGAGAGATTAGCTGGGGATGGCCGTGATAAATTCTGAACAGAAAGTGCGAACAAGCCTCACAATGCTGTACCATACGCCAGGCAGAAATTGCGTGGCGATAGCTTATAGATGGAAACAGCAGGCGCACATTCAGCACGACGGCCGTCCACAAACTCGGAAAGCATTACTATCCTAACAAGCTGAAACGGATAAACTGAATTTTGTTCAAGAAAGCGCAAAAGCCTAAAACTGACAAAATGTGAAAGCATCGGAAAAACCAAAAGTTTCTTACAAAGAAACTATTTGAGTTCTTTGCCCCTCGCCTACGAAACGAGACATGTGTCGTGAACTGTGGTAATTCCACTTTATTCGCAGCCTCTATTCGAATGAGGTGACTTTCATGTCATTTGTCGTCCGTTGCACGATTTTTGTGTTGCTGCCCTTCACTCGATATCCCAACCTAACTGGGCTCATTAAAAATCAAGCAAAGAACCTGGTTCAAATGGGTTCATCTGGACATAGAAGTAGTTCTTGGATGTGGGTCAGTAGCCCCTTCTATATCCGCTGTTTCAGATCTTCCCGCATGCAGGCGGAATTGGCGATATAACTGAGACTGAGTAAATCAGTTATGAGCGCTTCTATTCCAATTATAAGTTGTTTGCCTTAACTATAAGTACCGTAGGCTGCTTTAATACTGTTATGCTGCAGCTTCTACCGTTTTCATTAATTATTTACAGATGATCACGTATAGATTTTACAATCCATAAAGAGCATCCAGAATGCTTGCAGGCTGTGGTAACACCAGTTCCTCTGTGTCTATCACTCACGAAGAGAATAATAGGGAAAGGATGAACTATCTGGCTGCTACTGGCAGGGATAAAGATGATGAGTAGGTATTTGAGACGGCTAAAGGAAGCTCTGGTTCCGGAAAAGGCAGTGTCCTTAATTTGTAGTCATGGTGAGCGCCGACTGAAATAAGCATTTTACAATTATTATTGTGCCTTTTTGGTCCATAGTCAGGAAAGTATGTATTTGATTGTCTAAACTACTGAGTTTCTCGCTTGACTGCAAGAATCCTAACGACGTGGGCAGGGAATCTGGTAGGATCATGGTACGAGGATATAAGCGAAGCGTCGAATTGGCCCTTCAACAGAACGTCAACGGCATGGTCATTCTTAATTAACCCAACGTGAAAGATAATTCCAGGCAGAAAAGTAAAGGGGCGTTAAGCGTTTAAAATGCCGCGTCCATATAATGGTTCAGAAATTAGGCATCATCTCTCGGAGAAAAGCAGACTCAGTGAATCAGACACTACTGGGCTATTGGAGAAGGCGGTTTGGCAATACTTTTTTGCAGTTACCGCAAGTTGGACATCGGTCCTAAGAAGCTGAGTGAAAAAGAGCATATAAGCGAATGTGATGTTTCCAGAAAGACTGATTGATCAGACAGTTTAATCATTACTTAAAAAATATGATACTAACCTGAGCGGCAGCCAGGCGCACTGACATAACTCGATCACTCATATAAGATTTCGCTGTCTTGAAGATGTCTCGGTAGCAAGATGTGTCTGTATTTCCAAGACCCAGCACAATATACTTGAGAGTGTTGAGTATTTCATATCGTGTTTGTGACTCCACCTTAAAAAAAGGTGAATTAAGTGTGAAAATACGGCTTGAGGTTATCGGTAAAGAAAACTGAAGAGATAACTGAAAATTCGCTGAAGGAATTTAATGTACATGGGAGAGTTACTTATCATGCTTGATTTAGTAAATCGATGATATTAGTGCACGCAAAATACGTATCAATAAATTATTTCCCAAGAGGTAGTTAAGAAAAGGACCGCCGTGAACCATTGGGAAAAGACAGAACTTAAACAGAGAATTTGTTTAACTAGAAGCAAACATTATAACACGGGAAAATGATTAACGATCTTAAGCGTTGTGTGTCTAGGAAGAGGGAAAATGTTCGCTTGTTGATCGTTCGGAAGAGTACGAAAAAAATCCGTTTTCGAGCCTATATGGATAACGTTCTAATTGTAAAAAACACTAAGTTAAAAACTTGTGCGAGAAAAGGCACCTTCCTTCCTGATCTAGCCATGCCAGCTACCGCCCTGCCTTCCCTCACATTTCTGTGCCTGGTGTCAAGACCGTGGGCTGAGTCGGGCGCAGGCACAGCTATAGGTCATTCAATAAAATAGGGGACGACCCTTGGATTTAGATCAATAAAGGCGGATAAAGCTCTGAGGTGTGCTCCGAGAAATACCAACCTATTTATCATCTAGCCAATTTTATAAGTAATAAATCCGCGTTATTGACTAATGCCTAAAAAATTACGACAGATAGCAAATTGGTTTGGCGAAATTCAGAATAAACGTCAGAAAAGAACGTCGGGGATACAGAAAGCTGAAAAGATAATTCAAATCATGCCTGCTTCATCATTTTTATCAGGATCGACACAGTTTCCTCAAAGGAACGACCGCACAATCGACCGAGGCATCTGTACATAATTCCAAGACACACCAAAGCTGCTAACCGACGGTTACGGTAGCCGGAGTGTCATCTTTCACTTTGAGGATGTCGATGCAAGTGTTGATGGCAGAATAAAGTGACAGAGAATCGCCCGCATTGAAAATCTTTACAAGACATTTTCCGAGCAATGCTTGGATAGGTGGGCCAATATTTTGACGCAGCTGCTCCAAAACTTGCTTTATAAGTGCTTGCTGTACACTTTTCACCGCCGCTTCCGTTGAATTGGATAAATTTTTATCAAGATTTCTTAACCAATCGTACAGAAAAATTGGTCTATTTTGTTCAGCAGCCTTAGAAAATGCATCCTCATCTAGTAACAAGCGTGGATGATTTTCCATTGTGCTTCTCTGCCACGCTAACACCTCCAAGGTGACTCTACAAACCACAAACTGCGGTGATGAACAGCCTGTACTAAGTGATCAAGAAATCTCTATAGGGTCGCCGAGCGCTACACACGTTCCCTATTGGTCCTTTTAAGCCTATAGGTGATTGATTACTTTTTTCTCAAACTAGTTCTTAGAATGTTCCTGGATCACAGAGATGGTATTGCCTGCTAATTTCAAGCCGATGGATTCAATAATTTCCAGCTGGGGCTGCTTATGCGCAAATGTTTCTTTGATTTATTGTTAAGATTTGTGGTAGAATTAAAAATGAACTATGCTTAGGGTTAATATAACGATCAGAACTGTCCCAAAAGAGTACACAAAGAGAACCACCAAAATGGTTAGGTGTCAAAGCTTCATGCCATATGCAACCCGCTTGACAAATCTAAATTGTTTCTGCTTGAGTTATGTGCAAATGCGTGGGAATCTCCTGCAGATATTCCACATTATGATGGGATTGGATTGCTGACTGAAATTTTCGGACTTCTTTAAACTTGCTGCCATGAACCATCTCCGTGGTCAGGCACTGAAAATGCGCATCCAGCAGGTGAGGCTGGATGTGCGTTTCTTCTCCTTCTCTGTCAAATTAGTCAAACCATGGAATGCCCTCCCTGTAGACGTGAGATGTCACCATCTCTGGAAAGCATTAATAGGAACCTTGACAATTTTATTCCAAAATTAGTTGAAGTGATGAGCGATTGTGATGAAATTGCCGTCGGTGCATTTCAGGCATTTCCGTGTGGTCAATGAGGTTGCGTTGAGCTGGTGACCTGGGTAGAATATGCATTGAAAATCAATCTCGGCTCGCTTCTTCTGTCAGTGAGCTACCTGCTGTTCAGAATTCGTAAAGTACCTAAATCGATTTAAGAAGCTATGGCTGGTATGTACAATGAATTGCAGACACTGAAATAAGGTTTGCACTCAGCGAAAAAAAACGAGTGCGCAGTAAAAATTTCGTTACGTTTGACATAATAACGTCGCTCTGCCTTGATAAGTGTTCGGCTTAGGTACTTGATGCCACATTCGGTAAAACCAGGCTGTTGTTTAGATAGGACAATGCATATTACAATATCACTGGCATCCTTATATAGGACGACTTTGCCCGTGCCTTCACTCATATATTGTTTACCAAACTCAGGATTGGTATACAGGCTACTTTAAAAAAACTGGTAAAAACTATCTCATTCAACAGTCCCCTTGAACTTGTTCGCCTTGCAAACGTTTATCTTCCTCATCTTTTCCGATTAATTTTCTCTATGACACCAAGAAACTAACCATAAAGGCTGCTGAATTCTGTCACACCCTAAGAGATAGACTTATGGGTATTTGTAAAATTTACATTTTTGTATTTTTCTTGTTTACCTGAACCTTTACGTATGCCTGCTTGAATGTGATTAATAAGTACACATAGAGAACTTCGACTTGCAACTGGGCGTCTCCTTTTTTCGCTGCGGCATGACGTCAGCGCTTTCTTACTTGTGCTGATCTGCGTCAATTATTTGCATTCAATCGCAAAGATTGATCTTCATTCTTCGATCGCATTCAACCTGACGTCATCTCAATTGAACTGCTGACTCTGCTCATCATCCTTAGTGCATAGTTTGCTGGATCTAGTCTAGAGCTCATTACAATCCTCAGCAATACTTGCTATGTATGAGGACTACATTTTCGTAAGCCTGCATTCTAACCATTCTCTATCGTTTTTACCGCTCTTTTGTCGTTTTGTAGTAAAGACGTAGATTTTCCCACTAAGCTTTAGTTTTTGTAGACCTTAGTTCTTATCAGTTTTAATGCTTGTCAACGCAACAAAATTGGTGACCCCACTTTTCTATAATCGCACGTCATATCACATATGATGATGGACACCGAGATTAACACAGACTCTCTTGACGTTAATAGCCTCTTTTTAAAATTGCCCCATTTACGCCGAACAACCCCATGTATGGTCTAGGCAGATCGAGGCAGTCTTCTTGGCATGCCGTATCGCCAGTGCATGCACGCGTTATTCATACGTAGTTCAATCACTTCCCTTCGATGTAATTCTGCGTGTAGTCAATTCGGCCAACTGCATGCTGTATGAGCTGTTCACGCAGGTTAAAATTGGCGATCAAACGCTATCTCAACTACTACAACACATGCGTTCTTAGCTTGCTGGTCGTCATATGGATGATATAATTTTCCGACAGCTCTGGCTTGATAAGCTTCCCCTTCCCATAAAACAGGTATGGGCTATGCTTTACATGAGCACCTCATTAGAGAAACTAGCAACTCATGCAAATCGAATCACGTATTGCTACCCTAGTGGTACTGCAGGTTCCAGTTTTCAACAGATATCGGTCTCCACTTCAAGATCTGATAATGTTGGCACATCTGTTCATGAAAGCACTCTAAAGCCAGAACGTGACACTTCCTATGTGGCGATACCATCATGCTGTCTGAGCCTCTCGATGGGCCGCACCATCATCAGGCCTTTCGCAAGCGTCAAATAGCGTAGCAGCAGTGACTATGAAGACTTAAAGGACACAGTACGTCTCATATGCACGCAATGCAACACCATGTGGTCTGCCGTTAACAATCTTTAGTCAAACAGACGTTAAACATATTGATGTGGACGGTCCCATAAACGGGAATGGCAGGCACAGACCCTGTCTCGGTACCATCGTACCTACTGTGTGAAAGCACGCAGGTTTATTCCACCATGCACATTCCCACAGCCGTCATAGCAGTTAAATGACAACACTAGCCAGTTATGGCGACGACTGCTGCTGGCCAGTTGCGACCCAGTCACCTTTTTTATATTGCTAATAAGTCGAGTGGTCTCCGTTTTCTTGTCCATACCGGTTTTTAGGTTAGTGTCATCCCGCCTCCTAGGCGTCACCACCTCAAGCATTCGCAATTCTCATTAGAGGATGCTAACAGCACCGTAATCCACACATACGGACACTAGTCCCTGACGCTTGATCTTGGTTTGAGGCGACGTTTTCGATTGGGTCTTTAATCAAGCCGATGTCCAGTCACCCATTATGGCAGCTGATTTCCTGTCGCATTTTGACCATGCAGTCGATTTGAAGCATCGTTGACTCATCGATACTGAAACCAAACTTTTTACCTTCGGTAACGTCACCTCTGAAACTTTGGTTAAAATACACTTGACTATCACAAGTTCACCATTCGCTGACATTTCGAAGGACTATCTGTCCTACACTAATCCTTACAGTTTACCGAAAAGGTTCAGCACACAGTCAAATATCAGATCATCACAACAGGGCAACACTTTCATGCACATCCACGTAGGCTTTATCCATAAAAGTTACGGATAGCTAGAAATGAATTCGAACACATCATCAATTTGGGGATTATTCACTCTTCTTCCAGCCCATATTCCTGTCCACTGCATATCAGCCGATGATTGGAGGCCATGTGGTGATTATCGCACCTTGAACAGAGCAACCTTCCCTGATCGGTATCCCATTCCTCATATTCACGAGTTCCATCACTTGTTGGCTGGGAAGACCATTCTCTTCAAGATAGATCTCGTGAGAGCATATCATCCGATAACGTTCGCTGAGGAAAACATCCCCAAGACTGCCTTCATGACGCCCTTTGGCTTGTTCGAATTTCTCCGTTTGCCTTTTAATTTGCGTAACGCAACCGAATCCTCTCAGCGTTTTATCGATGAGGTCTTGTGGGCACTTTCTTCGACATTTGTCTAGATCGATGACAAAGTCGTCGCAAGCTCTTTGTCAGCGGAACACGCATCGCACTTGTGCCAAGATTTTGATCGTTTCCAGCATGATGGTTTGCAAGTTAACGTCGAAAAATGCCTTCTTGGCGTGCTTTCTCTTGCTTTACTCGGTCATCACGTCAACCAATGTGGAATTTAACCACTTTCAGAGAAGGTGCAAAGCGTTTTGTCTGCTCCGGTCTCCAAGACCCTTACACAGCTGCAACGTTTCATTTGACTTATCAATTACTACCGGCGTTTCATCCCCAACTGTGCGGCAATACTGGCTCCCTTGACTGATCTTTTGAAGCCGAAAGCCAAGCCGATCGAACTTTTACTGGAAGATCACTCAGCTCTTGACGCAGTCAAGAAAGCCCTCACTGATGCGAAGATGCTGCACCACCTCAAATCTGACGCTTCTACCCAGTTAATTTTGACCACTGACGCTTCCAACAGTGCTATTGGCGTAGTCATGCATCAACCGGTGAATAACCAGTTGCAGCCATTGGCTTTCCTTTCACAGAAGCTACAACCAGCGCAGACTCGCTACAGTGCTTTTTCTCGTGAGCTCCTTGCTATATACCTGGATATTGGTTATTTTCGATATTCTTAAAGGAAAGAGATTGTCATGTTCATACCGACCATAAAACTTTCAATTCCACCCTGAAGGTCAAGCCAGATAGGTACTTGCCAGAGCAGTGCGTCACCTTGATTACATATCGCAGTTTATTACTGATACTCGAAACGTCCGAGGCAGTGACAATGTCATTGCTGATGCATTATCTAGACCGGACATTAACATTGTCATCCAAATTTGACCTGGCGAAGCTTCCAGACCTCTACCTAGAAGACGAGTCCATTGATGACCTGCTTAACCTTATACTCGGCAGCTTCGGGATGCACTACTTCCAGCCTCTCAAAGTACGATTTTGTGACTGGTCCGCAGGCACTCTCCGACCTGTTGTTCCACTATCCTACCGTAAGGTAGTTTTTTTGACCATTTTCACTCTGTCATATCCCGGCATCCACGTTGGTCGCAAGTTAATTGCTGCTCGCTTTTTCTGGCCGAAGATGAACTCTGAAATTGCCCTTTGGACTAGGCAATGTTTAGCGTGCCAGAAAAACAAAGTGCCTTGCCATACCTTTTCCCCACCAAGCCCATTTTCCGGTCAAGACGTTCGATTCCATCGCGTTTTTTTAGACTTCGTTAGGCCATAGGCACCTTCAAGTGGGCACGTACATATTTTTAATGCAGTCAACCGTTTCACGCGATGGCAATTTCAATCCAGATATCGGATACCTCGGCAGAAAAAAACGCCATGTTCTTTCTGAGCCACTGGATTGCCAATTCTTTTTTAAATTTGCTCGTCTCCAAGGTTACGATTTTCGGCCAATACTCTGTGCCCGAATTCAGGACTCAACGCAATAAGTTGACATTGGATCACATATTGTCCGTGTTTACCAGGATCAGCCTAGAAGTGTTTAGAATTTGGAATTTATATTAAGTTAGCGCCGGCAAGGCACTGTCTAAAAAACATTAGTTATGAAATAAAATTATGACGTGTGCAGATAAAATGTGAAAATATTTAATAATGTAGGCAGAAATTATCCTGTTAGATCAACCGTGAGCGATGTTTTGAACTTAATTGTGAACGACAAAATAGGCAGTGAAAAAAATCCTACCTTTAAAATGGAGGCAGAGTTCAAAAGGCCTCCATTTATGAAAAGAGAGAAGGAGAAAAAACTGCCTAGGAAAATATGGTGGGGTAGAGTAGGCCAATACTACAGTAGCATTTCAGAATGAGATAATAAAACGTCGATGTGGTTCTTTCTTGATCACTATGGTGCATGAAACAAAATCTCGCGAAAAGGTGTCAGTGAACTTGAGGCCTAAGCACCTTTGTAGTCAGAATTGAATTCTGATGATGATGGTAAGTATCCAACGAAATGGCAGCATTTAAGACTGTGTACGTCCGGATGTGTACGTCCGGAAAACTTCATCTTTTGAATGACTGGTGATATAAGGAGAGTTCATGGTTCATGGGGGACTCGAGGTTAAGAAGAAATAGTTTCAAGTGGGCCACTTAAATTTGCGAAGGCCTTTCTCTGATTCATGGAGAAAGCTGCTCCGAAAAGGTGAGGAAAGGAAAGATGAATAGAATCAGTGTTAAGATACATGTGCAGTCTTCGCTTGAATGCAGATAGACTAGCAAACGACCTTTTTCAATTGGCAAGTTATTTCAACGAAAGCTTTACCTAGAAGCAAATAATGGAGAGCGTTTATGTGTGGAGGATGCAGGAGGATGTAAAGTACGTGCAGAATTTCTTAGGTTATATAGAAGACAAATGAGGGTAATGACAGAAAGCTGGGGGAGATTTGAGCTATTATTTAGTCGACAAAGAAGACAAAAGCCTGCTTTTAGTCTCCTGACCCAGTTAAAATTTAATCTTCTTCAGCTGGCATCTGGTTGAGTAGGACGTATTAGAAAAAGTCGGATACAGGAGTTTTTTTTGAAACGTCTTTAGACATTTTCAGTTGTTAAACGGCTAGATTCGTTCGTTAAACCTAAGAAAGGACAGCAAAATTAAAGAATGGGAAGTACAAAAATACGATAAAGTCTTACTTTAATTTCAGTAAGGTAGAAATTATAAGAAATAAAGCCGCAAATTGGAGAAAATATGTTGACAGATATTTATTTATTTATTGCCAGTTTACAGGCAAGGTCAAAAGGGATATATACAGTAGGGGGTCCAGCTGACAGTGAAAAAAAGCTCCTGATCGTTCTTTAAGGTATTTTTCAGGAGAAAAAAACTGCAGCTTGTTGAACAAATTAAAGTTTAGGACAGGGAAGTGTTGACACAGGTGCACAGTGCAGTACTTCTCCTTTCGGTGTTGTGGATCTGGTCTTCTGTACTAGCAGCAAGTATGCCGGCGAGCGGCTGCTAGCTGTAGACTGAGGAATAACCCGATTACGGACTGCAGAGCCAGCAACATTGCCTTCAGCATGAAGTCCGGCATAGGATTCAGAGTCCGTGGACGCCATCAGAACGGAAAAAGAGCTTCCAGAGAATCAGCACCCAAAATTCGCGGAAGGTGTCCTGAATGTAGAAAAACTAGTGACAGCTCTCGTAAACAAAGGGATAGTTTTGCTGAATTTTAATACTTCTGGGTAGTTTATTCCAGATTGCTATAGCGTTTACCGAAAAAAACTGACGGTATTTAACGGTGCGTGCCAAAGGAAGAAATAAGAATACATCTCTATGATTGGTGCGCCGACAGTGATCGA